>JBAMCG010000037.1:14102500-14245000 GCA_037075325.1 Drosophila mayaguana | reverse complement strand
TTGGGGCTTTTCCTTTTCTTTTTTTCTCCAAATTGATTTGTATTTTCAAACTTGCTGTTGTTTGCTATTGTTTGCGTTGTTCCTGTTTTTATTGTTGTTTAATGCTAAGAATTGAAATATGCTTACAAAATGTATTTTGCATTTTGTGGGGAATTTCTTTAAACTTAAAATACATGTTTGGATTATAAATTTAAATGTAGTTTTTAATGCTTAAAATTTTACACACAACTTAGTTTCATTAAGTTTTCTACATTTTTAGCTTTTGTTTTTATTTAATTTTTTTGTTTTTTTTTTTTTTAGGTTTTGCTGTTGTTTGCTTTTAAGATTTTGCTTTACTTGATAATTTGTAATAATAATAATAATAGATCATCTATAACGTAATATGCGCTGCTTTTCATGTATATAATTTTGAATTATAAACAGCCCTCCCCACTCCTTTTCCCCGCAACTCTCCATTCGCAGTTGTCAGTGCCGTAGGCATCAGAGCTGAAGTCGAAGAGTTGATCGATGCCCTCGTTGGCGTTAAGAGCATAGGGATATTCATTATCATCTGGCGGATCGATGGACACAAAAGCTTTATCGAAATCTGCAAGTATATATAAATACATGAATATATGTATCAATATATTCATACATAGAGAAAAAGGGAGACAGAGAGAAATTAATCAGTAAAATTATTTTACTAGATATATACATTCACATTGATGAAATATAATTGAGTGGAATTATTTATTATTTTCTATATTTATTTATTTTTCTCTCCTTTTTTCTTTTTGCTTGAATTACGGCAATGCTTATCAATTTCGATTTCGTTTTTGGTGAATGCATGTTTGAAACTCACGCCAGAGCTGAATCTCATGGTGCTACAAAATTTCAATTTCAATTTGAACAATTGCCCTCTGCAACGGTTACAGTGCACTGCAGACCCACGAGAATTCAGTTCCAAAATGAATTTTTGAATGGTTTCCATTGATATTTGTCGACGTGCAAAAACACATAAATATTATACTTGAAACATACAATCTCAAATATGCAGAGAAGTGTACTACAATGCAACATGTTCATTTCAAATCAAATTGTCCCCATAGTGTCACTGTTAACTAATACAATGTCCCATTCTCATGAGTGAAATGAAGTACGCAAGTGTGAGTGTGTGTGAGTGGATTATGGTGTCACTGTTAACTAAAAGCGCAAGTATAACAGTTAAATT
Source organism: Drosophila mayaguana (assembly GCA_037075325.1). Classification (NCBI taxonomy): domain Eukaryota; kingdom Metazoa; phylum Arthropoda; class Insecta; order Diptera; family Drosophilidae; genus Drosophila; species Drosophila mayaguana. The sequence continues at coordinate 14,243,790 of JBAMCG010000037.1, read as the reverse complement.
GTCAAAAGCTGAATGTTAAATGTGAAATGAAGTATACGATGAGTGAGTGTGTATGTGTGTATGAGTTAGGGAGTGTGTGTGTGTGTGAGTGTGTGTGGATTATGTTAGAGTGAGAGAACGCGCGCACAGGAATTGATGTTTATTATTTGTTGATTTCATTTTATGATTTATATTACACATTTCACTGAACAAGTAAATGATAGAAAAAATGATACAAAACAAAGTTAAAATTCAATTTTGAACTGATTCTCGTATTGTTGGGTTGTTATCTGCCAAAATACTGCTGCGAAAATTCCATAGAAATTAAAATATACAAAGCACTTTAATTTTAATTCATTTCAGTTTGTAATATATATACATATATATGCATAAATATATACATAAATAGATATTCGTATATATTTATATTTACATTTTTATGTTGCTATGCGAAGTGCGCGCTAAGCAAGAACTCAGACTGTGATGCGGCTTGCATATGGGAGTTCACGCAGGTCACAGAAAAAGTTCTTGTTCAGTGCGCTTCAAATCGAATTCGAACCGTTTACATAGGCACTGTAAAACTGGCGACTGTTATTTACATGGTGTCTACAGATGTGTCGAATTAAATGGACGTTTCGATGCTTGCATGACGCCTACATCACCTCACGTAACAGATATTATGGGAACAATTCAAATTCCGGTATCGAACACGACTTACCAAAATTGCTAAAGTCGCCTAGGAGCGCATCGAGGCCTTGAAGCGCCACATTGCTGCCATCGCTGTCGGCGTCGCAGTCGGCAACAGCAGCAGGGGTCAGGCCGCGATACATTTCCTTGTTGTTGCTGCTGCTGTATTGCTGCTGCTGCTGATTCATGTTGGCGCCAGCGCCACAGATGTCGCCATATGTCGCCGCTGGCATATTGCCGGCAACTGCCGCAAACTGCATGTCCAGAGAGCCCATGGCAGTGGAGTTACTGCTGCTGCTGCCACTGCTAATGCCGCTGCTATCGCTAACAGCAAACGTTGGCGCAGTCGCGTCGTCCATTGCACAGTTATACATGGGCACGTCGCTGCGGCGCTGCTGCAGCTGCTGATTGCTGTAATTAACTGTGCCGCTCTGTGGCTGGGAATTGTGGTTGATGCTGCTGACGGATCGGTTATGACTAATAAGCGTAGTTGTGTTGCCGGCGATGTTGGCAGTGCGTCGCCAAAGCCGCGCTGTTCCGCCGCGAGTCCCGCTGACGTTCGTCTTCGTAGGAGACGAGGATTGTGTGAGACTGTTTAGAATCTGTTGAATGGCGCCTCCGTGCCGCTGACTGCGGACCACTGGGCTGGTGAGCGTCGGCACCAGCTGATTCAGTTCATCGTCGACGTCATTATCATCATCATCAGCATTGTTGTTGCTCGCTTGCGTCGTGTGCCGTTGAAGCTGACGCTGCGCCGAGGCCGTCTCTGATTTGACGCTGCCAATATCACAAATATTATTAAAATCAGGCTGGGATTGCTTTGCCGCTTCCTCAATGGATTTGCTGAGGTTGCGTTGCGCTGCTAAGCGATATGGTGGAGGGCCTGCGCACAGATGGGACAAAAAGTTAAACCCTTCGATCGACATTTGATTAGACCGGTAGCTTACCTAGCGCCTTGGTGCTCATGGCATCAATGTTGTTGAATAGGGGATCGATGCGTTGATTGGCCAGTTGCTGCAGTCGCGTCGACGTTGCCGTGCGTACTCCGTTGCTACCGAGAGACCCAGCACCCGCATAGCTGGAGCCCCCTGTAACTGGCGAGTTCTCCGGAGAGTTATCCTGGCAAAGAAAAACGTTTATCTCTCCGCTATTCTCCGCCTTAACGTAAATCTCGCGTGGCAGCTTTGTATTGGGCAGCTGTCATAGAGAAGGAAAATAGTTGAAATGTTAATAGGAGATATAAATGATAGAGATATATAAATTTGTATTTAGTTTTGGGACCTTTGTTGCCAGCTAAGAACTACGCAACATAACTGGCATTCCAGTCATGCCTCATTGCAACAGCCTTCAGACTTTCCATAAGTTTTCCTCGCTCGTGCTTGCTTGCGTGCGTGCGTGCGTGCGTTGCGCACGAGTTCATTAAACAGTTCAAGGCAAGCGGAAACATTAAGCGAATTATTTATAAATAGTGTGTGGCTAAAAGACCGCAAGAAGGGGCAGACAGGCGAGCAGATAGACTATGCCAAATCAAATTGGAAAATCAGTTGGGATTTCTTCTTCTTAGAGAGATGTGTACTCGCATACACATACAAACGTATGGAAAAATTGTTTCTCTTGCTTTGGATAGAAAAAAGGAAAGCACATGTGCAGGCAGCAGACATCAGCAGCTATTGGGAGACTCGTCTGGGGATCTGAGCAGCAGCGAAAGACGAGCAGGAGTCGCGCGCGAGCGGAAGGCGCAAAGTAGATTTGCTTCAATTTTGCAGTGCGTCGTTTGTCGCTGTCAGAGGCACGTCTAAAAATAGGCCGCCATCTATAATGGCATGCAGACGCAAAGAAGAAGCACAATTGTCTGACGTCGTCGCCCGAAAAGTGACGAGAAAAGCTAGAGAACCAACTACAGATAGATTTTTGTCTCTCGCTGTTCGACAGATATACTCATTAACGTGGTTAAGTTCATTTGAAATCTGTCTAATGAAGCAGTTGGATTTTCAAGAAAATGAATTTGAGGAATTTATCTGAATAACATTCAGATTGCAGGACTCCCTAAGGAGCTCTGTACTCTACATCTGAACGAATTCAAGGATTTGCCCCTTCACAACAGATTGACATCTTAGATACTGCATTTTATACTAGAATCTAGAGTCTAGAGTCTTGGACTTACTACAAGTTTGGCTTCTGGCGGCGCCTTGATCACAATCACAATCTGATCTTTGAAGAGATCCACATTGAGCAGATCGCTCTGCGTTACGTAGGCCATACCGCCCACGTTCTCCACCTCCTGCGATATCTCGGCCAGTTCGCCACGCATCTGGTCGATGAGAGTGTTGAGCTCATTCTCGCGCTGCTCCAGCCGCTCACTCTCAGTTTCGATGTGTCGAGATCGTTCGCTGCTGACCAGCGACTGACCGCCGCGCCATTGGATATTATTCTTGGACTTCTTCTCCAAAATGCCAATGCCCTCGAGGACGTTCGTTATGTCGTAGATGCGACGCTTCTGCACGGACAACCGGGTGGACGCATCGTTCAGATCGACTACCCCGTCCGGCGACTCCTGCAGCAAATCCACAAACTTTTTGGTCAATATGCCCAGCGAGGTGTCCGCACGATTGCGATCGCCGCCTCCGCCGCTGCTACTGCCGCCACCAGTGGAAGCCGAGGACGATGTCACGAGCGCTGTTTGCTGCTGCGGCGTCGTTTGCTGCTGCGACGTTGTGCGCGCTATCTGTGCATGCGAATGCGAATGCGAATGCGAATGCAAAGTACCGTTGCCAGCCGACTTGCTCGTCTCTACATCGTCTTCCTCGTCGTGGTCGATTTCGTACTGCTGCTGCTGCTGCTGCTGATGATGATGATGATAGCGCAGCTGCTGCTTGCTGCTGCTGTTATTGTAGGTGACTGTCTGGTGATGTGCGTTTTGCTTGGCCTGCTTCTTCGGGTGGATCTCGTGGGTGGTTACGTTCGGTCGGCGCTTGACCTGTGGCAAGAGGAGTCACAAGTACAATGAATAGGATAACGTAAGTAGTTAGCCTAACTGTAATTAATAAATTACAAGTTCTATTTAATTACCTTGTAATATTGTGTGATATCATTCGTCTTGCCAGCTGCGCCGCTATTTCGCTGCTGCTGGTGCTGATTTGTGTTGGGTGTTTCTGCTATAACGGTTGCCGGCGCTGTCGTGCCGCCAGCTTTATTCAGACTTATATACACGTGATCCCGCAGGTGGGCAGCGACGCCGCCGCCGCTGTTGCTGCTGTCGTTACGGATATCCAGAAGATTTTCGTTTTTGATCACAATATTATTGTTGTTGTTGCCCAGCAGCTCGTAGCTGAGCTTGCGCACCACCTGACTGCCGCCCACTCCATAAAGTTGATGCTGTCGCTGGGTGCTGCTGTTGATGTTAATGTTGCTGTTGTTGTTGTTGTTGTTGTTGTGGCTTTTGGGCGCGGCGGTGGTTATCAAGAAATTCGACATTTCGCAGTTGCGTGCTCTTTTTCTCTCCTTCACTCCTACTCTCCCGCTCTTCAGCTCTCTGCCAGCAGTTTATACAAAAATAGTTTTGGCTCGCTCTCTCTCTCTCTCTCTCTCTCTCTCTCTCTCGCTTTGTCTTTTATTTTGTTTCTCTCTTTACTGCTACGTCGTTGACATGGCAGCGGGGCGCCCGTTCACTTTTCGCTGTTGCATACTTTGCTGCGCGAATGATGCTGATCGAAGCGTTGCCACCCGGACGAAAAGCTTGCCCAATGTGTTTCTCGTTTCCGTTTATTGTACTTATTGTTTGCGCTTATCAACTAAATTAGCACCTAGGGATTCTCCACATCTGCAATAGAAATGGTAAGAGAGAGAGAGAGAACAGTTAGTCAAGTACTCTCCGACTTTATACTTATGCAATTGGCACATTAAACTTTTGCGCCACTTCTCGCTTGTTTGTTTTCTTAACATTGTATGCTAATGTACATTAACATACAGCTGTAAAATGATAATGGCAAAGACAGACACAGTCACAGAGAGAGAGAGAGAGAGAGAGAGAATACAAATTTAATTATGTATGCTCACCAAATAATTTTAACAGAAATATGTGTTGTTGTTGTTTGTTGTCATCGTCTCTCAAGCGCAAGCGCAAATGTCAATAAACTCAGCATAAAATAGTATTGAAACAATAAATACCCCAAAACTGGACGCAACGTAGCGTGCGACGAAGAGAAGAATAAAAAGAGCAGCGACAACAGTAACAGGTAAAACGAGTAACGTTATATAGTTAACGTTGTTTTAACCGCCTCTAGCCGGCGTCAACATCACCAGGGGTTTCAGTTCATTATCGAGAATAAAACATTTGTTGTTCTCTTCGAGTTTTTTTTTTTGTGGATCGCCAATTTCAAAGCTTAAGATAAAACAGGCCTAAGTGGTATAGAAACAGCAACAGCAAAAACCACAATCAACACTTTCCAGTTTTTGCAATGCTACTTTAGAGCTCTGTTAAGATCGACGTGTTTGCATTTGACAAGCGCCGCAGCTTACTACATTTGTAAAAACTGTTAATTGCGCCATTGAATAGAGCGCACACACTTAAACACACTTCAATTAAAAACGTGCCCACACACACACAGTGATAGCACGCACATACATATACAAAGACTTCTGGCTGTGTGCAGAGAATGAAATTCAAATCGAGCGAAATAAATGGAACGTCGCGTGGAATTTGCTGAAATTGGCAAGAAATAAACATTCAGGCAGAGACGAGCCGGCGCAGGTAGGTAACAATAGCCAGAGTTTCATTTGCGCACTCTCGCTCTCCTCCTCCTTCGCTCAAGATATCTTCTTCTTCCACAAATTGAAGGCTGCTGAGATTTTGTTGTTGCTGTTTCTACTTTGCGCAAAATAAAAAAAAAAAAAAAAACGGTATCTGTTTACAGGCGAATTTTGTTTTTTTAGGTAGGTAATTCAAATCGAAAACATGGAAATTTTATACACAGAAATTATGTGGGCAAGAGAGAAAGGAATATACATACATATGTACATATATATAAGAAAAACAGCATACATAACAAGGGTAGCACGGTTGCCACCAGGTAGGTCCTTTGAAATAAATTTAAATGCACACAAAATATTTTTTGATTTGATTGGCATGCAAGTAATCCGTATACTATTCAATTTCGCATATACAGTTTCAGGGAGCGTATAAGATTACCTATGAACATAAGAAGCACAACAACGATTGCTAATTTAATCTATCTACTGCTCATAACAGAGATCAGTTATTTAGTGCATGCCATGCCTGCTCTTAGCTCTTAAGATTTCCCAAGCCAATTCATGCTATGTTACGCAAATCAGCCTGTTAACTTAACAGTGTGACGTCACATTTCACAATGAAGAACCTTTGACACTGTTATCTCTCAGTGAGTGGATGAAATAAAATCGTGCAGTGCAGTCCGGCTAATTAATAGTTATGAATATTTTGTTTATTTAAGCCAGCAATATGATTTTAGAATTTAATTTTTTCTAAACTGTTTTCTATGCAGGTATTACTCAATTAATCCATCACTTTGCATTAAGTAAGTAAACTTTATTTTCCAGGGCCTTCATTAACAAAATTAAGTTGTATTTTAAAATATTATTTATTTACCTATCAAGTCTCATCATTACATCTACCTCTTTATTAGTATATTCCATACCTGGCGGCTAAAGATGATGTGTTAAGATTTTGGAAGGTACTTCAGGCAAATTATCTGCGTCTCCAAAGCTCAAACAATTTGCAGCAAGTTAAATTAATTTGCAGCAAAAGGTTGCAGAAATGTTCACACAAATGCAAATATTGCACGCAAATTACTTGCTGCAATCAATTTTTTTTTTTTTTTGCACGAAAACTTTTGCATGCCTATTTCGTGCAATATATTGCGTTAATGTCTACACGTGTTTTCATTTTTTCTTGGCATTGCTTGCAAGTGACAATCGTTTATAAGTTCTGTTGTTTTGAAAAAGTGAAGGAATAACGACGTGCTTATATTATGTCGGCACCAAAATCGAGAGTTGCTGCTCTTGCTATATTAGCAATTTTGATAAAACGTAAAAAAGTGAGAAGATCAAAGTCTGCAAAAAAAAAGAAAGTGTTGGGTGAAAGAGAGGATTTCTAAAAGAGATGAAAAAGAAGTGCATCAAATCCTTTTAAAAGAGCTACAATATGGCGATGTAACAAACTATTACAATCTTTTTCTCATGTTAGTCAGTGACTTCAATTTTTTATTAGAAAAAGCGAAAAGCTACATAACTAAACAAGACACTGTAATGCGTCCTGCGATTCCGCCAAATGAGCGATTAGCCCTGACATTGCGTTTTTTAGCCACGGGTATGTATCAAATATAATTAACATTTTTATGAACTTTTAATTAATATATTTATTGATGTAATTATATTTTTTACAGGTGATTCATATCATTCTCTGATGTTTCTTTTTCTCATTCCTGTGAGCACGGTTGCAAGCATTGTGCCGGAGTGTTGTCGAGCTGTATATGAATGCCTGTTGTCGTATAGTTGTCCGATGTACCCCGGCCACTCTTTTTTTGCTTCACTCTGCGCACCTCTTGCAAAAATTGAGTGCGCAAATGATGAATTGTTCCTAATTTTTCAGCAATTTCGCGATAAGCAAACAGCACATGCAAACAAGCAAGCAACTGACGCAACCGAGTTAACAGTAAAATTCTGTATTCAGACGACAGGCAACAAAAGTTGCCGCAAACAGTTATTGCAAATTTTTTGTTTGCAGCAAAATGTTTTCACACGTGTTCAAACGTGCAAATTTGATTGCAGCAATCAACTTGCTGCAAATTGTTTGCATCATGTGTACCTAGCTTTAACATTAAGAAAGCAATCATAAACTGTCATCAATTTGTTCATTGCTCCACACGTTTTTTTTATCATTCGGATCTGCCTGACACTCCAGCAGGTGTAAGAAGGAGCAGGCACGACAATAAGTGCCTTCGTAGTTATTTCTCATACCGAAAACTTTGTATAGCGATACTAAATTTCTATACTTTACATTGCATTTGTATGCGTGTGTGTGTGTGAGTATTAATCGTATCAATTTGTTTGTGCGTGTACGTGTGTGAAGTGCACTTGTCTGGCATCTCATTGTATGTGTTTATCTAATAACAACACACCAAAAGGTAAACACTAAAAGCAACTGTGACTTGGAGAAAAAGAAAAACATGCAAACAGGGAAAAGTACATGAAAATGAAATGAAATAACTACAAATCGTAAACAAAATGGCCTACAGATAATAAATAAGCCAAGTAACAGCGACAAGCTCAGCTTTTTTCACTCAACCTTACGACACAGCAGTGAGTGATAAAGAAAATACTCTAGAAATACTATTATACTATACTATACCTAAACATATATATGCTCTTATATTTAATGTGTGTGGTGAGTATATAACGGCGAAGAAGACCAAAAGATAGAGAGAGAGGTGTGCACACACGCTAAGATTATTTCTATAGCGGTTCAGCTTTGACGTAGACGCTGCGCAGCCCATTGTAAATGAAAGTAAAGTAAAACCCGAGATAATGGTATTAAATAGAAAATTAATTGGCGGGATGCGCTGTAGACCTATGACCAGGCTGCGCTGCCACCCTGCTACCCTGCCACCGCCTTAAAACTGCGCCCATGACTAATGGTTAGCAGCTGCTAATTGGACGCCTGTCACTGTAACCGTTATACATCCGTATTGTTGAATAAACTCTAATATAAGTTATTAATTATTCATACATTTGTGTTTATTGTGCATATACTTATATACATACATACATATAATGAATTGGTATATAGGAACACGATATACTCTTGCATTTACCGTATCTTTAGAAGTGCGCACTCTCCAATATGCACACACATACACACTCGCGCCAGCTGTAATGCTTAGAGAGTAACGGAGTAGCGGCGTAACTGCCGATGACTGCAGCGAATATGTACGTAAAAGTTTCGCTTTCCTTTTGCACAGCCATTTTGCATGCGCAGTAAAAAGCAGACAATAAAAATAAAATAAAGCACAGACTATATAAACACACACAAGCACATATGCATGTGTACATGTACATACATTTAACATATCGTACACAAATTTTGCCATAAAACCATTCAGCACTCTGTAAGCGCCAGAAAAAAGAATTTTGCATGTATGTATGTATTTCTATAGCAAAATCGCCATCGCTCTGTTAATGTGCCTATTCATGTATATGTATGCATGTATGCACACAATGTATGTATGATAGTGTGGGTGCAAGAGATGCCGGCCGCTCGTAGTTCTGTTGTGTATTCATAACAGCTGTTAGATCATGCCTCGACAGAGATTTTAGAGTTGTTGCTATTTTGCTGCTGCTGCTGTTTCACTGTTGCGCTCTAATGTGGATTGCCTATTTATTGCGACGCAGCCGGTTTTCTGTCTTAGGATCCACACTCACTAGGCTATTGATGGACAACCAATGTGCATACAGTTATCAAATAAGTCTAACTTTATATGCTATGTAAAGGTATACATATATACATAGTTATAAATTAAGGTAGCTTATCTTAATTCCATCTAACCAATCAACACACACTATTAACAATTCTTTACCATTGCCTCCGGTCTTAGTGTTGGGAACATCAGTAAAAGCAACATCAAATGTGTAATATTTGTTTTTTTACCTTACTGAATTTACAACTTTTAATACAATGAAATCAACAGACAAGTGTAAAGAGCAGCACAAAACGTAAAATATACTCGTTTAAATTGCTCAGTGTGAGCGAGATGGCAAATGCTAACGTAAGATATATTAAACAACAGAGCTCTGTTAGACTCAACAGAGGCTGTTTAATTTGTTCGGTTTCTGTTATGTACTGACATATGTATTTGGTGGGTGCAAAAGCCGAAAATGGTTTCCAGTTGATGGGTGGACCGTAGAGAGCACAGCATAACAGAGTGACTTCGCTTTGGCAGGCTTATAAAATGCGTCGCAAAATAATTTGCTAAATTAGCCAAATTCTTTGGAAGTTGGCAGCGGCTATGACATGAGCATGAGTTTTAGAGTGATTTGCTCAATGACGCGAAAGACTCTTGCACATACAAAAATAAGTTCGTAATTTTAAAGGAAGTCCCCGAACTACTATTATATGCCTGCTCGACAATATTCTAAGAATTAATTGAAATCACATTATGTAAGCAAATGCAGTATATATGTAGATAAATGTATATGCATATGCATACATACTATGTATGCTTTTATGTTAATGTAGCTCCTGCGTTATGCCACATGCGTGACACATTGCGAGTCATGGGTTGCAATGAAATAATCCAATCATGTCCTTAACAGAAACTCTCATGGACTACAGAATTAGCCAGCCCGCAAATATGTACAAGTGTGCAGATGACTGCTTTAGAAGTTAACTATTTACAAACTGTCGTAAAAGTACGAGTAAAAACACACAAAAAGGCATTTAAAGGTTATTAACGGGCTTTAGAGCAGAGGAAAGGCAGCACAAAGCAAACTTAAAAATATGATTAATTGTCGATCGAAAACACATACACACAAAACACACATACATACATGCACAAAGCAAACACAAGGCTGCGCAGTTTCAGAGGGACTGATAAATGGTATCAACTGTTTGTCCGAAGAGAAGGGAGAAGGAAATTTGTGAGTTGCACGCACCTAAATTTGAATTTCTTCGTTTATATCACGACGCATAAGCCACCAACAAAGCAAATGACCGAAAACGGCGCCACTGCTGCCGTCGCCTACGTCGTCGTCGCCGCTGCTGCCAACGTCGTCGCTGCTGCTGCTGCTGTTTAGTAGTTGTTATTGCTACTTCTGCCGTCGCGCTCATTTAATATCACACACGTTTCATATTTTTGCGTTTTTATGTATATTTTTCACTTTTTTTTGTTTCTTTTACGCAAAAGTCTATTTCTTCTTTTCGTGACGTGTGACGTCAGCAGTTCGAAAAATTAATATATTTGATGTAGATATCACATAGCTGTTGTTGTTGTTGACGCTCGTGCATTGTGTGCGCCTAATTGTTGTTTTTGTTTAGTTATCTAAGTCTGTTTCAGATGTATGCAGTTTTTTCTTCATTCTTTTCATATGTTTTTACATTTTGTTGCGCCGAAACGAACGAACTTCATGGGCCACGACGTAAACGCAAAGTGAGTGCTGCCGCTGCCTGGCGTGCCTGAGTGTCTTTTCGTCGTAGTAGTAAATGGAGTCGCCGGTAAATACACAGCGAAAGAGTATCTCGCCAAGAGCGAAAGCGAGAGAGAGAGAGAGCGTACACAGAGAAAACGTAAGCCGCGAAATGACGTTAGGCGTGCTACGTTGCTGAGTTGCTGCTTATTTCCTATTATTATAGTTGTTGCAGTTGTCAATATAACATTCATTTTTTAAGTATTGGCTGATAATTTTGCAGTTACACAGTACATTCATTGACTTTTTTAATGTTTTCTCCGCGCGGCTCTTTACGTTATATGGTTCGCGTTGTCGCTTACTTTTATGTAGGTTTTCTTTTTCTCACTGAACAGCAACAGCAGCGACACGACGTGATGACGGCGACGGCGACGACGACAGCAACAACAACCAGACACGACCAGCAGTGCGGAGCGTAAGCGAGACACTAAATGCGGCGAATTTGCTGCCGCTAATATGAGCTGTTATTGTACCGCTTTTGGGCTCGTTAAGTGCTTTCTTCTCGGCGAATTCAAAGCAGCAACTGAGTAGTCAGCGTATCAACTGAGTACTCTCTGCGTATACAGCTGAGAGAACGCCGTGCTGTAATTCAACCAGCAGCTGCGTTTTCAAATACGCTCTTCGTGTGGATGGGTGAGTGGAACGTAAGCAGATGCCTTGTGGCATGTGGATGCCAGACTCACAGTAGGTAGGTATGTGTGTAAAAAAAATGTGTATGTGTGCTGTGCGCTTTAGAGCCGCGCTCTCCGTGATTTAAATGCCGGCTACAACTGTGAGACGGAAGTGACTTGCCGCCTCCAACGTCACTAATATATACATACATGTATGTATGTACGTATGAATTTATGTACATATCACTTTGTTGTCTATGCTTTCACCGTCTTATTATATGCGTGCATCTGTTGTAGGCATGTTACGCGTTTTTATTACTGTATGCAATGTTGCTAACTAAATGTACATACGTATGTACATAATAGGAATATAAGCAGCCTTGCTTCTGTTGAGCTAACTTAACAGAATTTTATAATAAATTGAGTTAACATTACAGCTAGACGTAATTTTATAAGCGGCAATAATAGTTATTGCTATGTATGTACATACATATATACTGTATGTATGTATTTTCTACATTCATATAAACATGTTTCGTCTGTTTTAACGTACAGTAAAGTTCATTGAACTAAATAAATACATCTGCTCAAATACGTTACGGTTGTGTGTTTGCGTAGACTGATCGGCAACTGTTAACTGGGGTCTTCATATCTATCTATTCCCGTAGTGCTCATAAAAAATTAACCGAATTATGGTAAATACGATGCAAAACACAAAAACTCACGCCCGACTTTGCTTTTAGTTTCTTGCAAGGCAGCTAAAGCGAGACAGAATGACAGATGAAGAACGACGGCTACAGCCGGCCCAGACACACGCACACACACACAAACGAATGCACACATTTCCAGTTAATTAAAAGTATTTATGACACTGCACACACATACACGTCGCACACACACACACACACACACACACACACACACACACATACAAAAATACAAACATATAAAAATTCCTTGAGTACAAAAGTCCACAAGGATCGTGGGAAGTTCCAGGCACAGACGATCGCAAAATATTGTATGTGCTATCTATGAGCTAAAAAAAATCCCGCAAAGAGAAAAAACTTAGCATCCATACAAGAGCAGTCTGCAAGAAAAGAAGAGCGTGGGGTGGGTAGCGCCTCAGCCCTAGGGGTGACGCTGTGTGAAAGGATGGCAAAAAAAAATTAAAAAATAAATAAAATAAAAAATACACGTACACATACTCTGTCGCTGTCTTCTCAGCCTGAAATGTAGGGCCTAAGACAATTTCCTTTAAAAAAAGTAAAGGATAAAAGCATCTTAAGATACTGCCTGCCTATGGGGTCATGAGAAGCAAAAGCACCAAAAAAAAAAAAAGAAAAAAAAATTCTATCAAAATTTAAAGAGGAATTGGAAACTGGAAAGCAAATTACCTTTCTGATAGAGTCAGGATAGAGCTGGATTTCTGAGATAGGATATATAATCAGAGCTTTTGCATTATACGATTTCTTAATATTTGACGGAGTAACATACAAATTTAATTTCCCTGCCTATGACAGCTTGAATAAACATGTCCACAAATCAGAGTAAGGACTACAAAAAATGCTTAAATAGCCGGACGAATTGTGCCGCAAATTTACCCAGCAATGACTAAAGCAGAACGAACCTGAAGAACGTCCTTATAATCGACAACCTCATAGTTGTCGGCGTCGCCATCGGCGATTGCAGCAACCCCTTTTCCAGTGGGGCGCAAAATAATTTGTACAGACACTGCCTCTTCCTCCGCTTCTTCCTTCTCTGCCCTGACGCAACGACAACGACAACGGCGTCGGCCTTTGCTTTTGCCTGCTGCGGCCTCTGCATCTCCAAGGGCCATATACAAGCGACATGGGAAATGAATGAGAGCTATTGGAGAGATCTCGACGACGACGTCGACGACAGCAGCGAAGTCGACGTTGCCGGCACAGCCGCGGAATGCAATCAACTTGAAAACAACTTGAATTTTGAAAAAAGTAAATAAGTAGAGTGCTCTAGTCGGAAGTGCCCGACCAGGAGATACCCTCGCCCCCGACAGATATCAGAGTATTCATACACAACGCGCGACAGCTCTACCAACACCAACATCAACACCGTTATCTCACCGCTTGCTTGCCAAGTACCGAATCCTAATACCAAACCTTGCTTGCCGCTGCTTCCCACATTCTCTTGCCAATTTACCAATCTTTTTATTTTAGCCATTTTTCTTAACGGATTTCGTTGCAGCTCTATACAACAAGAATAATATATGTATATTAGATTTCTACAGTCTGGTAACGTTCTTATGAATAAGAGAGAATCGGATACAGTCCAATTTGACATGCGCATACTACGGACTGGACTCGTTCTCCTGATCAAGCATATATATAGAATTAATGAGGTTAGCCGCGCTCCCTTCTGCCTGTTACATACATTTTTACAAAGCCTTTGTAGCCTGATTCGCCGTTTGCAATGGGTTCGGGTATTAAACGGAGGGGACATTAAAATTAGAGGTTGGCGTTGACGCTGAAGTTGATGTTTACGTCAATGCAGGTTTGGCAGAATGTCAGTCACAATATTGATTGTTTAGTTATTACTATCATTAATATTATTATCGTTGTCGTTGTATATATGTGTGTAGCCTTGTCTTTATATTTTAGGGTCACCAACTACCAAGATGGCATTGCAAATTGCTGGTTCTAAGTGTTTATGCTGCGTAAACATTACAAAATAATTATCAAATTTGCCGGAATTTGAAAAATAACTCTGACGTTTTTCTAACCTTTTAGCAATTTCTCATTTTCGGAGACTGATTCCAATGGCTGCTTAGAGGCGTGGCACATCGGTTAAATAAAATGTTTGCAAATGTGGCTCTATAACGAGAGTGATGTCTAAAGGGTCGCTGTATGACCTCCTGCTGTGGACCCAATTGTTGCGGCCTCAATTGCATATTCATTCATTTAAATATATAATAAATAAATGAATATTTAAATGCGAAAGAAAGTAAAGTTCGCATAATAAAAATATATCTCTTTAGAAATGGAATTGCTTTAACGGTTCATACAACTTTCCGTATAGCATTCTCTCTACAAAGTAGGGTTAGACAAACGGCCGTACGAGTCGGATTTGGATTTGGACTTGGACTCGGACTCTGACACCAGCTCGATTCTAGTCAGCTTTGTTTTTGTTTACTGTTAATGAACCTCTCTAAAAACCATAAATCGCGAGCGGATCTCTGTCCACTCTACAAATACAAAAATGATTTCTACATCTGAAACGTAAGCGCATGATCTTATGTATAATTACTCGTCTCGAAGAGCTGGAGAAGAGCTGCCCGAAAACAGGTTAAAACAATTAGAAATCAGTTCAGTACATTATACATATATACATTTGCTGAGAAGTAACTGCCGCAGTTGATCAGCCTAGATTAAAAATGATCAAATTCTTCCATATTTTGTACCTGTTTAATTATATATTTACATTTAGAAGAAAGTAATTTATTGTGGAGTGATCCCCACAAGGAGGAACCACATAGTTGTAATTTTCACCTTGACATGCATTTCTATGACCTTAATACCTCCATTAAAATAGTAAACTTGCCCTGGAAAAGTACAATGATATGAATGCTAGTATTACACCCAAAAAGCTGTTGTAAATAAAAGCCCAAACACAATCAGAGTGCCGTCTAATCGGATATTCCCGAATAGAGCACTCTTAACTTTTACTTTAATTATATACAAATTTTGGACGAAGGTATGGAGAATACATGTGGAAGGGCGGTTCAGGCTAATCTTTACATTCGAGCCGTTTTCGTGTACTCTCTATAAGGGTATTCCAGCAACCATTTCACAACATAAGTTTACTTTACTGGTTGCTTGTTGCAGTTGCGGTTGCGGTAGATTTTACTTACGTATCCCGTGGCATTGAGTTTAAATCCAAAAGTGTAATCCAAGTGTTTTTTCAATGTGTTTGCGATTGATTTATGCCAAGCTATTTATTTATTTATGTTTAGTAGGAGATTTCAGGGCGCTCCACAGTGACAGAGATTTTAATGGCAATAGTTTAATATCGAATATATATTAAAGTTAAAGGATCAAACTTAAATGATTTGTTCAACAGTTAAGTGTAAAACAAGGATAAAAGGGCGAAATAACAATTCAAACGAGTAACAAATTTAAAAAGGCCTTTAATCAGGATATTGCATTGACTTTAATTTCGAACCGTTTTCAAAATTAATTAATTTTTTAGTTAAATTAAATAGCTTGCATAAATATTTTATGACTCATTTTATATTCTCTTCATATTTTATATTTTATGAGTTTTATATGTGTGCGTGTATTTTTTCCGATTTGTTATCCTTTATATTAGCATGGCTATCAAGATATATTGTGTTTTGTTTTGTATTTTATTTTCAACGATAATTCCGTGCACTTTGTAAGACAAATTAAATTGGTTTGGTTTCAACGATTTGTGTGCAACAAGTATTAATATATCAACCGATGTATAAACTTTAACATAAACAACAATAACGCGACATGGTCAACAATTTAATAACGAGCGCATTGCGTTGCTTTGCGCTACGGTGCGGTTCGGTACGGAACGGAACAGAACGGATCGGAACGTTTCGATCTGCTGGCTACCGCCTCTCTGGAGATTCACTTCCACTTTCTTCGGCGTTCGTTTTGTAAATGTTGCGTAGTTCTCGACGCAGCTAGTGCCGAACTGAAGGCACAGCCAAATAACACAAAAGCGAGCAGATGCAGAAGCAGAAGCTGAAGCAGAAGGAAGAGGAAGCAGTGACGGCGGCAGACAAACAGGAATGCAATTGCAGGGCAACAGCAACAATAACAACGACCATAATAATATTAACAGCAAGAAGTTCGAACTTCAAAGAGATTGAGAGAGCACGAGCAGGAGAGTGAGAGTGTGTGTACGTGTGTGTGTGTGACAAAGAGAGGGAGAGCGTGAGAGAGCGCAGTCGATCGCTTTATGCGTCTTGCATAGCCAGAGCAGGAGAGAGAGCAACAGAGTAACGGGCGTACGGCAGGAATGCAGTAACAGCAACAGCAACAGCAACAACAGCAATGCCAGCCAGGCAAAGCGAGACCAAACAATCGGGGAGGATAATGCAGTGCTCATACGTGCTCGCTTCAGCACACACACGCACGCTAGCTCACTCGCTTGGCTTTGGCCCACCCAGAGCCCATTGCCCATTGCCCAGTGCAGGGTTGCTTGCGAGTCAACACAAAGCGCTGTCGCAGACGCAACGGCGAATTCGATCCATGATTTTGACTCTCGAATAGCGCAAATCGCACAAATGTAATTCTACTACGACAAAGGGTTAAGTTAGCTGCGCCGCTGCGACAGGTGCTAAGTGAACAATGCGTGCAACTAGTTCTTCGTCTAGGCGGTCAGTCAATGAACTCTACAGCGCAATTAGCACCCGGCTACAGCAACAGTAACAGCAATATCAGCAGCAGCAGCAGCAGCAGCAGCAACAGTAGCAGCAACAGCAGCAGCAGCAGCAGCAGAGGCAGAGGCAGGGACCCAAAGCGAATCAAGTTCCTTATAATGCAAGTACAGAACAGGAAATAAACAACAAAATAATAATAACAGAGCGCAGTTCCACTGCCAAAATACAAATTACAGACCTTCAAATTTAACAGAATCGAATATCGAATCCATAATAAGTAATTTTTAAACGGATGCGCCAAAAACCCATCAGCCAAAATCAGCTCGCAAATCGAAAATGCAGACGGATATGAAGCAGGAGATGAATTGCCGCCTCACACACAAACACACACACACGCACACATACACAAGTCTACTCTGTTTCTCTAATCCCTTAAATGCCATCGCACTCAATTGCGAACTGTACCCCCTAAAAGCATAGACAGGCATTTCGTTGAATATCCTGTGTACAGGCTGCAGCATAGTCGAGCATTGCAGTTGTCACGTTGCATAGGGTTCGAGGCAGCAGTTCGATGAGGTTTGAAGCGGGTAGAGGCTACCCGCAAGGACCTCGGCACATACCTCAGCGCAACCTTTCTCGATTAGAGTCGCGATGCGAGAGTGGCTCGACTGACGTATTACGGCGAGCAGCTTGCAGCTGTCGTTATTCCTTTAGCGCATGCCAAAAACGGCTGTTGACTAGGTGGGCGGGGTACATAGGGTCTGTTGCGGTCTCCAGGGGTCTACGTCAACCATTGGAATTCCAGTTTCGCTACGGTTTCGAGGTTCGTTGGACTCTTCAGCTCTGGAGTTGAGCTGATAAGAACAAATTGGTCTGTATAAGGCTAGAATTGAAGCCAACTACAGCTGGAAAATATTTTCTTTTTTGTAATCAGATATTAATTTATGATCAATAATTATTCAATTTAATTTTGATATAATGACTGATTGATTTAGTGATATATGCAAGGCTAAACCCAAGACTCAAATCAGAACCATATTCAATTATTATTCATATCTAATTGATCGATTATCTCTGCAATACTTTATATATTTATGTACTAGGAGCTTTAGAGAAGATTTTAAAAAATGTTGTAGCCCTCTATGGTTTGCAATAATATTAATGAAATAATATACCCGTTCATTAAATATGGACTTTATGCATCAGAAATTGAAACATGTCGGGTTAATAAATTTCTCTTTCAGATTAGATTAAATAGGATTAGAAATATAAATTCGTATAAATTACCGTTTTAAAATATAGGACGTGGTAAGGCCGAGGTCTGAAGCTTATCTCATCTTAAAATTAATTGTTCTTACCTCTTTATGTAAATATTTATTCATTTTTAAAAGAATCTATAATATTATATTTTCATCAATTCAGTCAGAGATCCAGCTCCACAAACTGACTGCCCCAAGAAGAAGACTTAACCCTAAGTTAAAGGAATTGGGTGCTCAATGAAGAAGCGCTGGACTACCTGATGGTTGCCTTTGGCCTGGCTTACCGGTTTTCAAATTTGGGATATGCGTTCACGTTTTCAGCTAGTTTAAGTTACAATAACAAGAGGAGGAGAGAGCAGAAGAGCGAGAGAGAGAGAGACTAGTATAAAAGCTGTGCCGGGGCAGGCTACGAAAAACAAGAACCTCCGAAAACAAAAAATAAAGAGAGAATGTGTGTGTGTGCATATGCCTATGTGTATGCGTATGTGTGTATGTATATGTGAAGAGCAAACAGCAGAGCCAAGTACGAGAGGCGAGTACATTCATGACATATATGTATATATGTATGCGTATACATAAAATATATGTATACACTATATTTGTATATACACACTCATACATGCATACACGTGTACATGTGTGCAGCTTCAGGTTTGAGGCCCGATAGGTAGAGGCAATGCTCGGCTTCTTAACAAACTCCGTTCGTTGCGCTTTTGTTTTTCCATTCACTAAAATTCCAGGAAATTTCGTAGATCAGTAAATCTCGGAGCACGCTGTGCCCTCACTCACTCGCGCTCACTCGTTCTCACTCATTACCTGTCTCACTCTCTCGCTCTCTTTCTATATCTGATCAGCTGCAATTAGCCCAACTAAAGCTCCTTCTATTGGAGCGTGGGAGCTTCCGAGCGGATGTGAGCAACCCTTTTAGAAACCTTTTGCGCTTAGACTATGCCCAAGCCGAGTTAGAGACAACTAACTATACGATACGAGCCAGCATATGAAGTACTGCAGGTCTACAGCAAGGCCCAACAGCTGTCCCGAATGTCCGCTGAGAAAAATTGAGGAAAAGTGGAAAAGGTAGAAGAAGGAATCGTTATCGCTGCGTGCACACCTGGACCTGGACCTCGCCGTGGCTTGGTAAAAAGTGAGTGCGGCGAGCGCATTGAGAAGCACCCTTAAGGATGGAAAACCAATTGGTAGCCAAGCACCCTCCTCCATGGCCTATGCAACGCACAGAACAGTGGTCTGCGTCTTCGTCTGTTCCCCTGAAGGCAGCACTTCAGACGTTTTTCCCTCTTTCCATCTCTCGCGTCTGTCGCTTGCTCCAGTAGAAAAGTGGAACGAACCCGCCGCACGGAGACGCAACAATGTAACATGCGCACACATATGCACGCTCATGCACACTCACGCACACACACGCATGCTGACTCACGCATACTCTCTCACACACACACAAATCCACAAATGTCTCTTACCGATCACTAAACACCAATGTTGTATACTCTATATCAAGAAATGATTCGCCGGATATATGTATCACATATGTTCAAAAGTTCTTAAAAATAATGCTTTCAGTGGTCTCAGAATATTAAAATAAAATGTGCATATAGTCTCTGGCAAGGATGATAAGCTTTTCTTAGTTATATTAATAAGCTCAGTTATACATGAACTGAAGATTCTATTGAATAGCTCCGCTACTGAATAATATTGTGTAACGAGCTGTTCGTGTTTTACGTTTTACTTGCTTAAATATACAGTTTGAGTACAAAAGAATAAATTTCATATATGTCTATATGAATTTATTATTAACAATTAAATACATATCTGCCACGCCCACTTCTGCCTCTTACATACATGAGTAAAGCATTACATCATTTAAATTTTCATTGCATAAAAATGTAAACATTTCATTAGAGAGCGAACCACATGGGTATTTATTTTGAAGTTATAGACTAGATGGATCTCTCTCTCTCTCTCTCTCTCTCTCTATGTATCTCTCTGCGCCTTTCTCACGCACATATATGGTGTTAGAATTGGTCGCATTTTATACATTTGTTTTTTGCTCTTGCTCTTGTTCCTGATGTTGTGCATTGGGATTCCTACATATCAACAGGAAGTGGAAATGGAAGTGGTTTTATTGCAGAAAAAATTTGTAATGGGGACGTCAGCAATGCCTATAACTGCTTCTGCCTCTGCCTCCGCCTCAGTTTCGGTCTCTCGTGTTGACGATGATGAAGTGGTGCGCGGCACAGTGGGACATGGAGGCCAAATGGTTAATTTGATTAGCTCCTAAGTAGAGCTCATGACGACAGTCTCACTGGATGTCATTCTGCCCCTTTTGAAATCGAGTTAAGAAATCTCTTGCTCACTGCGATCGATTTGAATATTAGAGATCTGTGATTAGCAATGGAATGCATAGGGGACGATTGATCAGGCCATCTACAAATTGTGGTTGATTTGCTAGTTGTTGTCGTTGCACCACTCTGCTTAAGTCAATTCGATATTTTGTGTTGAATATTTCAAGTCGGCGAATCGTGCCACTGTGCTGCAGTTAGGCACAGGCCGCGTCCACGACAAGCTCAAAGTTCAAAAAGCAAGCATTGACATGTGCGAAAAACCGACAGCAGCGACAGCGATGACAGCGACAGCCCCTACGGCAAGCCCAAGCAAGGGTGACCATACAAAGGGTGACCATGTCCCGATGCAGAGGGCTGAGAGCTACGGCTACGGCTGGGCCACTGAGCTAATAATTAAAGTAAAGCAGCAACCCCTAATTCTCGTCGTTCTACATAGGGTGAATAATACGCTTTATATTATATACATATATGTACATTCATTTGTATGTATATATGTATAAATATATATTTTTTTGCGAGACTTGTAAAAAAGTGCATTGTAAATTAGAGCAGGAAAAAGTGTATGAAGAGGGGTTTCTTTTTTTCCTCACTGTTGCTGTTTTTTGCAATTACAGCTAAGCAAATTGTTGTTGTTGTTGTTGTAGCTGTGTAGGAATGGGCATTTAAAAACAGCTGGCATCTCGCATTTCTCTACTGATCCCCAGGCAAGATCCTGTCTAAGTTAAACGCGTGTCAAGAAATATGTAAAACGAAAAACAAGGGAAGAACAGATTACAGCAGGGCCGCCCTAATGCCTAATGTCAAGGCAAAAAATAAATATCTACCATCATAGTACAAAGTCTTGGGATCTCATATGCTTCAAGCATATGTTCAGACAGGGAATATAGATAGCACTACTATCTTCTTCCTGATATAAATACGAATATTTTATGGGGTTTGCTACGCCCCTCCCGCCTCAAAATTTACAGGTTAAGCTTTCGATAATCATGTAGCCATTGGAATTAACGATTTTGTTGAATACATATATACTTATTTGTATTATTGGTGCAAAGCGTTAGGTAAGGCGACAATTTGTCGCCCCCTTGCCGAAGGGCAGTCGATAAAATATGCAATTACATGCGTGAGATTAGGAACAAAATGAAAACGGGATGGTTTGCTGATTTTCTAGGTAGAGACCGGAAAAGCGTTAAGCCTTTGGGCAGGACACGCGAACGCAGGATGTGAAAATCATCGGAGCAGAGCAAATCCCTAGGCATGCCCCGACCCGCCCCTTTACATTTACGGGATTAATTAACATTAGGTTTAGGGCATCCGAAATCTGGATCACCTCATGCATAATGCACGAGTTTAGATAGCTGTTCATACATACAGACCTCTGGGAAGTAGCGCTCGCTTGTCAACTGAACGTCAAAGCAAATTGTAGGCATTGATTCGTTCGCAAACTGCGCTTATGCCCATAAATATGCACTCAGGCTACAAGTAGAACCAGTTCAACATTGTGTGTGTGTGTGACATTTGTTACTCAAACACATCAGACTTCTCAGAGCTCAAAGAGAACCAGTAATAGCGACTGCATCATATCTGGCTGAGGAGGTAGGTGCTGACAACAAATCTTTTGAATTTGCTGTGTTCCAAGACGCACTCTTACAGACTCCGGACTTAGTGGTTAATCTACAGAGGAGGCTAAAAAACGGATGACCCGATGTTTGCAGATACTGAAAAAATCGATTTGCTGTAATCAATCGATACATTGTTCTGTCGATTTTTATTTGAATTTTGGAATTTATAGAACTCATCGACATGTTATGCCCCAAGAACAACTTTCCTCTCTCTAACCTTAGCTGTAAGACTTTCGAAGTATAAAGTAATTAATATTAATTTCTAAGGTAATTACGAGTGCACACTAGACGTCTCGACTCACTAACGACGAACAGAAATATTGAATATGGAATTCTTATATCAGTTACTGAGCAACTCTACGAGTTCTATGATTCTTGGACAACTAAGCTTCGACTTGGCCGTAGTTGAGTTGTGTCTAGCCTCTGACCATTTCTTGCTCTCTGCAAACCGGTTGAGTGGACTCTTAGGTGACTGACGCAGGGCGAACAGCACCTAATCAGGTAACAGGGACTTGGGGTCCAGTCTGAATACATAACCATATATCGTGTTTGGTAAGTGTTACAATGTTTTCCTAATTGACTCGTCTTCATTTTATTTGTCTAACTAAACACTTGAAAAAGACTTATGAAAGTCATTTGGTAAACGCGTAAAATGTGCAAAATAAGCATAATTTTTCTTAAATCCGTATGTTTGTTACCTAGAAAGGGTTTGCGAATCAAGTGATAGAAGTAGCTGTCTGACCCGTAAATAGAATAAAATCATAACTCAACTCTTATTCATATCGTGAGCAATTGATCAAAATACAAATTTGCAATTAGAATAATCTAATAGCTTAAGAGTGCGATAGTTCTTACATATATTAGAGATGAAGAGTTGGTAGTTCTCAAGAAAAGCTTTACTCAAATTGAAGTGTTGTAACAGCATTTTAGCTGGACTGGCTCCTCGTTTGCCTCACTTGCTCCAGTTTGCAGGCCAGAAATCTAAGTCGACAGCAACTTATTTTAAAGATCTGGAGGCTAAATATTACTCAGGTATCCGAGCACAAGCAGAACAAAGTTGTCAAATCAAACAGAAAGCCCATAAGGCAAATGAGGCGTGGCTGCAAGAGCAGGAGGAGCAGAAGGAGCAGAAGGAGGAGGAGGTGGAGGATAGGGACTCGATATGGGAATATGGGCGTTTGGTGTTAGCAAAAAAAAAGAAGGAGTATGAAAGACATTTATAACTATGAGGCGAAAGCGGGGTAGAGCATTGCCCGTCTGTCTGCTGGGTATTTTAAAAACGCCGGCGACTTATGCTGTTTGCCTCTGCAGCAGAAAAACCTGATTTGGTGGCGCAAGAGTTTAAAGGGCTCGATTACGAACGAGAGGGCCACAACGACAGCGACAGCGACAACGACAGCGAGGATGAGGATCAGGCTGAGGCTGAGGCTGGGAGCGAGGACGAAGACTGTGAAAGGTGAAGAACTGTCTGGCTGTGTCTGATTGTCTGCGTGTGTCCGCCTGGGTGTGTGTGTGCGGCTACCACATGTTGCACACACTGTGAGAATGTATTTAATTAAAGAACAATTTTTGCTCGCATTTGCAAATGCTGAGCACCGAGACCAATGCAGCGCCAGGCCTAGTGCCAAAGTCTGGTCTATGCACAGTGCTTCGCAATCAGAGATTCGCATCGATTTATCGAGTATATGAAAATCGCACAACAGCTCTAACACCATGTTGCTCAGCATTATCATCATGATTGATTTGGTATATGGGGAAAGTTGTTCGGAAATCTGGTCGGCTTTATATTGATTCTACTGACCAAGAAATGGAGCAATTAAGAGCTTTGGTATGTTTTTAAATCATTTACTATTCAAAATAGTTGCTAGATTGAGGTTATGTCTTGTTTTAAGAGCATTTGCATTTATTAGAATACTCCCAGAAATTCGAATTTGCGTACTAAACACATATATATGTATATATATGATTATTTCCTACAACTATTCGAGACATATTCCTACCTCGCTCTCCACTCGATGCATTCCTCGGCCTCTCTGCACTGTGCAATGCGTTTTTGCGGAGTCTGGCAACAATGCCAATTAAATCACATTTCAGTGGCACATTAAAATGCAATAAATGTGTGTGTGTGTGTGTGTGTGTGTGTATGTGTACGTGTGTGCTGCATATGTGAGAGGCGGCAGCAGCAATGGAACTGCCATTGGAGCGTTCAAAATATTGCATGCGTCGGTTAATGGCAAAACCCACTCTGCTGCCATCCCCGCCTCCTGCTCTCTACAATAATCGGCAATAGCTGCTGTCCTTTTGCACATGATCCAAAAACTACGCAAAGATGTTGAAAGCTCGATAAGCAGGCCACCAATGCCATCGGTTCAACTGCAGCTTCTCAAAAGCAAGTAAGCAATCTCTTGATGGGCTACCCGACTAGGAGATACCGCCTCATAACAACACCAGCCTATAAACAACATCTCTATTAACACCGCCATTTTATGTTTGTAAGGAAAAAAGAAGAAAGTTGTCGACATCATTAGGCATTGAATCCATCAGGTTAAAGGTTACTTAATCGACTTGAATGAAATGTTCAAGATATGATCTACTTGGTGATCTATTGAAAGAAAAGGGCTTGCTCGATTCAGTTCCTCGCTCTGATCAGCAATTATTTTTGGTACCTGCCACGCCCTCTTCTGCATATTATATACATATTTAGGAAATCATTCTACCCTGATTTACTATTTTCAATGGGTTCAGGGTATATAAGCTCATCGCAGGGACGGCACGGGAGTAGGGTAAAGGGAAACGATACCCCACCCCATTGCATATTGCACTCATTGCATTTTCAGCATAAGTTGGCGTAATTTTAGTGCCCCGGCTACTGACATGTTTTTTTCTTTTGGTTTTGGTACTGACTGCTGCACTCGTGGCGTCTCTTTGTTTCTCTCTCTCTCTCTCCCTACCTCTCTGCCTCTATCTCTGTTCTCTGTGTGTGGTGTCCACTTGCAACATTTTGAGCCATTCGCCAGTTGAAAGTTGCTGTTCGAGCGCGTGAAACTCGTGATATCGACCTAGCCACGAATTATGGTGGGGAATATTGAACAGTCTCAAGGCTGTCCATGTCTCACTCTCACCCCCACACCCACCTCCACCCTGATCCCGACAAAGCCGCAAGCAGCACAATCAACAGCTGACGCTGCTACGAGCATGAGCTTTTTTGCCAGTTAATCGGCAATAATAAATTGAGATGATCAAGACGGCAATGCCAGACTAGTAGATACCTTGCACTTTATTAAATTGTGGTTAGATTATACGAAAATTGATCGATTAATCTCTGCAATCCATTACAAACCTGTCCCTCTTACACATAGAATGATCCACTGTAATATATATAAACATATATTTTTCGGCGAAATTTACAAAATAAAATGCACTTAACGTTAACGAAGAGACTGCAAAGCTATCGATAATGGCTACACTCGATGATTGCTAACATCGACATGTTCGATGGATCCAGCAATGGACCTAGAGCTAGGCGTAAAAGCTTTTCAACTATCGCGAAAATGCAAATGTTTTAACAGCTCTAGGCTGTAGTGTAGACTTTACTATGTGAAGTTAATTTTTTAACAACATTTTAACAAATGGATTGTCTTATGCTATAGTTAGATAATAGTAGTTAGTAGTCACATTTAAACAATAATTGTGAAATCCATTACAGCTACGAACATATGAGCACCTGCCGACACACACTCTTTCTCGTTCTCTGTCTCTCTCTCTCTCTCTCTTCCTCTCTCCAGTATTGAAGGCTAAGAGCTTAAGAATTCCTTAGTCCACGATCAACTTTCCAGCTTAAATACGGCTCGCGTCCTGACCGCCATAGCGGTGTCCAATTGCAGAAGGGGAGCACCAGCAGCCACGACGACTGCAGCGACAGAGGCAGCAACAATGACGACAAACCGCAAATGAAATATTTCTGGCATTGCAAATGAAATAAATGAAGTTAAGCCAATTTGAGGCTAAGCCCCAAAGAAGGAATTCATTATTTTTCACAACAGCAAAAAATGAAAGAAGAAGAAGCAGATGTAACAGCAGAAGTAAGAAAATAGCTGTCGTGCATGACCGGCTCCACAATACTCGTTTACAGGTAAATCTGTTTAAAAATCAATATTTAAGTACATATGTATGTATGTATGTACATGTTTTAAATAGCCAGTCTGTGGCATCGATAGTGTATGTACATACATATGTATAATATAATACCAGCGTGCCATAATAGAGGCGAAAAGTTGCCCATACATACTAACAGGTGCACGTATACATTACATTCAAAGCCAATATACCCTTCTAAATTCTTGGACGAGTATTAAGACGCGTGACTTGCTTGCGTGTCCTGAGCTTTTGCCTGGGTCTCAAATGTAGAATTTTGCGCAACCACAGTAATGCGACAAATGCAACAATAGCTGTAAAGCCAGTCAGCGAATTATTACGAATCAGGCAGCAAGGCAGAGTCTGCAATAAACTGAAACAGAGCTAAGCAGGCAAAACAGATAAGCGAAAGACGTCACAACATAAACAGCAAAATGGAAAATTAATTGCACGGTGACTTTCAGTGTTACTAGCTCTATATTATCTAGTATCACAAAATTCGATAAAGTGGGAAACTCACATCACAATCAAAATACTCTTATTTGATAAGAGTTTTCACAAAAGCTTGCCGTAAACGTCAATGTTGCGGCTGACGTCGCTTTCGTCGTGCAACTCCAAAAGGGCCAGCGAAACGTAAACAACAAGAACCAAGCGAAGAGGAAACAACAGAAGCAGCAGGAGCTGCAATGGACGAAATAGCTGAAGAGGGAAAGAATGCAGCCGACGGCGACGGCGGCTACATGAAAAAATAAAAACATCAGCCGAAAAGGAAAAAAATAAGAAAACATTATATAGCCGAATAGTGCATACCCTTCATATGAAATGTTGCTGGGTCCTGTTATTTAAAGCTGTTAATAATATTTATATTTATCAGCTTTAAATATTATTTGTATTATTATTATCATTAAATATTAAAAACAACGAAAATTAAATAAAATTTAACAGCGTTTTCACATTCTTAATTATTTGTTTCGAAACCAATAAGCAAAGGAATATATTCTACGCATATGCGAGGTTAGTTTTTTGTATTATTGTTCGAGTTTTTGGTTGTAAACAGAGTGCTGCTTGAAGGACGTAAGGGCATCGTGAGCAAGAGAGAGATGCAAACGCTGGAGGTAAAAGCGTGTCTGGATTGCCTGCTTGGAGCTGCGCTCTGCCCCGAGACGATGCGAAATTCCATTGAAATCGTTTGAAAATTGAACCAGGGACTGCCCTGTGTATTGGAAGGATGTACGCAGGGCGGCTGGACGTCATCGTCTACCGACATAATAAATATTCGCCGAGAGTTTCGCTTGCTGGGGCTCTTTCCTTGCTGTTACATTTGTTGTAATCGCTATACAAAGTACACACATACGCTCGTTAAATGTGTAAAAATAACAAAGCAAATGAGTTGCATTTTAGCAATAAAGTAAAACGCAAACGGACGCGCGTTATGACGTTTGCAAGTGGCTGCTTCTGCACGCAGGACCGAGGACCGGCACCCGCATAATAATCACGAGCGAATTTACACACACACACACACACTCTCTCTGTCTGAGACTTATTCTCTGCA
Source organism: Drosophila mayaguana (assembly GCA_037075325.1). Taxonomy (NCBI): domain Eukaryota; kingdom Metazoa; phylum Arthropoda; class Insecta; order Diptera; family Drosophilidae; genus Drosophila; species Drosophila mayaguana. The sequence goes on along the minus strand of JBAMCG010000037.1, from coordinate 14,215,988 downwards.
TGCTCTCACTGAAACCGCAATACTTTTTGCAGGTAATTGTCAGACGACATAGCAGCAACAGTAATGCTCGATAGAAAACAGGAGAGAAGTGAGAGAATAGAAAGAGACTCGACAAAATAGCGGCGCAGACCAGTGGACATTCCTGTCAGACTAACGACAATAACAACTACATAAATGGAAACAAAGAGGAAGAGCACGCACGAAAACGAAAGAGAGTAGCCGGCAACAACAAAACATCCGGCAAGTGCCAAAGCAAAGCAAGCGCCACACACAGACAGCAGCACCAACACAAGCAACACACGCACATATACAGTGGGTGCTGAGACTGCGCTGTTCCCGAGAGCGATGCAGAAAACAAGTTGAAAGAAATAAGAGGGCTGCAGTTTGGAGTGCCCGACTAGAAGATACCATAAATACCTTGTGAGCATAGCAACTGAAATTCAAAATCTCCTATTGTTTTATTTAAGTTACGCCAAGCAAGTTATCGGTTGTTATCGTAAATATATTAGTTATTAATAATCAAATTAGTTCAAAGTAATTTACTGAAAATGGTTTAATATATATACTCATACGCAAAGTCAGGCGTACATGACTAGATCAACTCCGGCTCTCGTCCTTATCTAGAATATCTGCATATATTTTGTATATATGTACATACATTTGAGCAAATTCATTATACCCGATATTCGCAACCGTTCAGGGTATATAAAATCAGCAACAACAACAGCAAGTGCTTTAAAACTTTTCTCTTTCTCTCTCTCGCTGTCTGCCTCGTATTCTTTACGGATTTTATGCGTGGACCCCTATGTGGAAGAGCAGCGCAGCAGAAGCGAAACAGAGACGGCACGAGTAAGGTTGACCAACGCAGCAAAATTTCATGAATGGAATTTGTAAATTGTCTCTTCATTTGCAACGCTGCGCGGTACTTGTTGTTGTTGTTGCTGCAGCGCTAGTCATGTGCACCGCATTGGGAGAGAAACAGACCCCAAGCAAGTGGGGCAGACGGCGAGCTGAGGGCGCGCCAACAATAATAATAACAATCATGCTGCAATGATGCCGCCTGAAACGTGTTTTGAGGGGCTCTCAGGTCTCCCTTCGTTGGACCTCTTTCGCAATTGTGCAACAAACGCTCTTGCATAGAAAATGAAAATCCATCGAATCACAACATATTGCGACATACTCGCGTCTGCTAATCGAAAAACCTTCAAAAGCGAATCATACAAGATTTAATGTGATTTTAATGTTGTCGACGCCATGGACCATCCACCTCGCTCAAAAATAATTATAGTACAGCAACATTTCGATGATGATATTGACAGGCAGCGTAACAAACTCTCTGACAGAAACAGTGTGTTTAAAGAGAGTGTTTAACTTGTATTTAGCATCTTTTTTAATTTCTTCGAAATGACATTAAAATCAAAATTCAGAAAAGACTACTTGGGAATTAAGGAAATGTATACATATATGCATATTATATATTATTATAATTTGTGGTTTATACATATAATATACATAGCACCAATTATACGAACAAACAGCCCTCAGACGGGCAGACTGCCACGACCAGGTCATCGGCGTGATCAAGATCGAGTTTAGGAGTAGTGGAAATATATCAACAGTCTATGAGATGCTGTTGAAGTTTGTACTTTGTATTTTTATTCGCGACCTTATATGAGTATATTGGTTTTGTTTTCTGGGTGTTGATCAGTCTGAATGCCAACCATTTGAATGTTTGAAGATACATAAAATATAATGAATTAAGTATATATATATATATATATATATATATATATATAATAGGGGAACACCGGAAAATTTTTAATATCTTGGCCGAAATGGGGCAGTTAGCTCACTCTATGAGATGCTGTTGAAGTTTGTACTTTGTATTTTCATTCGCGACCTTATATGAGTATATTGGTTTTGTTTAATGTATATATGGCTATATATATATATGTATATATCAATTGGGGAACACCGGAAAATTTTTAATATCTTGGCCGAAATGGGGCAGTTAGCTCACTTTGCTATAAAATAATAAACTGAAATAAATTATTGACTCTATATAGAAGGGTATATCATATCATATCATTTATATTATGAAGCTGCTGGCTTCGGAAACTCCAGCTGTTCGTAAATTACAAGACGTACAAATTATCTATATGAGAGATTAAATCAATATGAGACAAGGCAATGTTTAATTACAAAACAGCGATAAAACAGAAGGTAAGCGATGAAGGATGCTTGAAGGCAACAAAAAGAGAAGAGAAGAAGACGAATCAGGCAACAGGCGTTAGGCGAACAGCAGCTGTTGGCCAAAACGAAAAACTAGACTGAGGGTCACAAGCAGGTGTGTGTGTCCATCGGGCATAAATTATGAGCACGTACGAATCATAGGATGTCGAGGATTAGAGTAAATATATTCTACAAACGGCAGCAGCAGCACCCTGAGAGCGAGAGAGCTAGAACAATAAGAGACGAAGCCGAAGACAGTAAAACCAGAGACAGGATCAACTGAATGAAAGAGAGGAGACTCAAGATATTGAGTAAAGCCAAAGATTAAATAATTAAAAACGCTGTCGTCGGGCGTAACCGACTGCATAATACTCGGTACTATCGTTATACCTGAAAATATTGAACGTGGCATTTTAGCAGAGTCGATCTAGCCACGCTCGCGTGTCCGTCCGTACGAATCAACTATTCTTCGCATAAAAAAGAAGCACGGAATTATTGTAATTTTAGTCCTAGTTTCATTTATTATCAGCATTATCTCTTATAGAGGACTGCACAATTCAGAATCATAAACATCTTATAGATGACTCCTGAATACACAATCATAATATCTTGGAAGGTTATCAGACATAGATTCATATATTTGTAGAATTTTCTCAAGATATACGAGACGATATTTCGCAGAGCCAATATACTTCATTCACTTTGTTGACGCGTATAATAATCTGTTTGCTTACTTGAGTCTACTTCGTTCAAAGGTGATGCAAAATGGTGAAAACAGCAGCTGCCATGAAAAGTGAAAAGTGAAAAGTTAAGGAAAGGACATCGACGACTCGACGACTTTTTGCGCTATATCTGGCACGCATTGTCCCATTGTTACATAAAAGAAAAGATATCGTCGAACCCAGCAGCTGGTCATTACAAATCTGAGCAGCTGTGTGCCGCAAGAAAAGCAAGCAGATGAAGAGAACTGCGTAACTGTCTCATAAATTTGCAATCGCAATCGATTCGCACACATTTTTTCCCAGGTAGAATAATGCATAGTTTCATATGCATGCAATTAGATCTAAAACACATTATTCGGTAGGTTTTGTTGCCGCTGTGGCAGATATGTCGGTCGCCCTTTTTGTGAAGGTTTATCGAAGGTTTATCATCTTCGTGTAATTAGACTTGCGGTCGTTTCCAGGTGTAGCCATAAGGATGTCATGGCTGATATTTGGTAATTAAAAATTATGATAAGACTTTTTATAATGGCTATTCATAAGTTATTCGTTTCCCGATTTTGTTATGCGTGGCCTAAATACCAAGAGAGGGTTCCTGTAATGATTACAGAGATTTCATATTTCGAATCTTGTATCCCCCAAATTGTCCGAAAACATCTTAGAAAATTCTAGAAACTTGCGCCTTGGGAAGCACAGATACATGTGGTGGTTAGAAGATCCATCTAGAAGAAAGGCTATGAGGGCTGCCTTCAAGGGTATATCTTAGCGGGCACTCATCGTTAGAGCAATCTTACTTGTTTCGTTATTCTTTCCAATTATACCTGTTCTTCTATATTAGCAATTTGCTATTATTAACATTTTTGATTATTAACGTTTGTACAACGCAGAATTCCGGCTTATCTCAATCTGTAAGCTAGAGGCTAGAGGCTAGAGGCCAGTTCTTGTAAAAGCCACCTATTCAGATGTTTTTGTATCTAATTCGCTGGCGTTGGCTTCAATTCATGTTGAACTCGGTTGAACTTTCGAGGCGGTCTGCCACGCTCGCTTATCACAAATGCCACCACAATGTTGCCGGAGAAGAGGGGTGGTGGGGAGGGGAGTAGTCAGGGGAATCGTCAGGCGTGCTTTATATAAATCGTTTAAACATCCGCTTTACGCCTCAACACCGTTTGGGTGACAAATATACGAATGCACTTTTGTTTTTTGTTAAGTATATGAATGTATGTGTGTATACATATATAATAATAGTAATAATGTTTATTCATTTTATCAATGAAGTGTGATTTTGTAAATAAAAAACAACAAATTAAATTTAGCAATGTAGCTGCTAACAGAGGGAGAGAGAGATAGAGAAAGAGAGACGACGACGACGCCAACATGACCCAATTGATGCAAGTATGTATGTTATGGAGTTCTGATCTTGTTTTTGTTTTTATTGTTGCTGCTGCTGTTGCTGCCGTCAGTATCAGCGTCAGCATCATTCAGTGACGACATCACCCACAGCGGCGCGAACAAGAACAAATGAGTTATCATACAACGGTCCTGTCCTGTCTGATTCTGACCCACCCACTGCATCGTCTGGTCATTCTCTCTGTCTCTCTCTCCCTCTCTCACTGTCGTCTGGCGTTTGCCCTCTGCCCTCCCCCAACCTTCTTTGACAAGTCGCGTCGTTGCTGGCTGCAGCAGGAAACCGATGTTGTCGTGAGCAGCGCTGCTGACAGCGCACAAAAACTTTTTGCTCCAATTTGCACGCACCAACAACTTCTACTACAACAACAAAGTCGCGACAGTCATAAGTTCCTCTATGCGTGTGTGTGAGTGTTCTTAGGCGTTTGTTTGTATGGGAACAGCAGTCTTAAATTCCATATTCCACATTGCTTATGCGAAAAACGCACAAGTAACAACAACAGTAAAAGCAAAGCAACAATGATGGCGATGCTGCTGGGTTAAGTTTTGCTTCGTGTTCTCTCTTGTTGCTTTTGCGCATTTTAAAAATAGCCAGGCCAGCGAACAGCGAGCAACACTATACCGAAGCGATTCTGTCATTTCTGAACCACATAGCAGCTGACACACCCTATATTTCAGTCTAAGTACATACATATGATCTTAAAATTTCAGTTTAAGTATTTGGTTTTTTTTTTTTTTTTTGTTTTATGGAATACTACTGAACATATTTGAAAAATTGTTATACGACTGGCTCCAACGTTATCCCTTCCGAGCAATGGCTGTTGAACCATTTTTTTTTTTAACAAAGAGAATTTTAATAAAAATTCAACAAGCCCAACCAAAACTGTTCATTTAAAACAAAACAATAGTTTATTCGTGTCCTTTTAAAATATCGAAAACATCAAGATTTCAATTACTTTGCCTTCTTTATTGATTGTGAGCGTATAGAAATAAAATTCAAGCATGTCCTTTTTGAAATTGAAAATGCCTATAGAATACTTTTAGGGTCTAAGATGAATCCTGTAAAAGATTTTTTGCCAATTCCTAGAAGATATTTGAGAGTGACCCTAGGATCGGTCGCTTGTAGCTAGGAATGTGCTATGCTCGATCGAAAGGGTATCGTTCGCAGAAGCAACGAGCAAAAAGAAGAAGAAACCAACAACAAAAGGCAACAAAAACATATTAATGAAATCGTTTTTAACTCGTTTCGCTCAAGTATTTTCATGCGTTTTGGTGTGGGGGACTTGAATCTCGCTCTACTGTGGCCTCTCTCGCCGTGCTAGTGTTTCGCTCTTCTGAGTTTCCCCGCAGCTCGTTTATATCAAAGTGCAACAACAACCACCAAATGCATACATACACACATTCATATGAGCGAATACATGCATGTATGCTATGTGATATATAATATAAATGATAAAAAACAAACTCGATACGATCGACACGACACGACGACCCAACAGCAACAGCAACAGCAACAACAAACAGCAGCGAGAGCCTACAGTTTAAAAAAAGCTCCAAATCAAAGTCAAAATGAAATGCGAGCGTGCTTTTGTTTTTGGTCGTATTATTATTTTTTTTGAACAAGTACATTTTTGATTGCTTGCAGCAAGTGATTGCCTGATTTGCATTGTGTGAGCCCATTTTTGTAAGTTGTTTCGGATCGCTTACAGTGATCTCCCTAATTAAGTATTTTAGTTATGTATATATATGTAAAATCCACTATTATATCCTATGCTTAATATATATGTAGTTATTTGGAACAAATATTTTCCCTCAATTATATATAGATACAATGTATGATCAGGGATTATTATATATTTCATACCATTACTATATGTAAATTTATTAAGTGAATATGGTTTGCAATATTCAATTTAAAAATTCTCTTGAGAGAACTGTAAATATAAGTTTATTAATATTCATTTGTTGGACAGCAATTAAACCATATTCTTGTTATTGTTGTTTAGCGTTTCAATGGGAACTCTAGTTGATTTCTGATTGGAGATTAACACCTAACTGTTCTGAAATGATTACAAATCTAGTTTATTCTCTAATTGGAAGCACATTTCTCCAGCGACTAAAGCAAACTCAAAAACACAAATCATGGTTTCCACAATAAATGATAACTATATTGGAATTTTCAGCTCTACAAATATATACATAGATACATATATGTATATATCTTTAAAAATTGTGTGTATATGATGGACAGCAGCAGCGACAGCATCAGAAAAAACCTCAGCATTTGTGTGTATACTAATTAGAAAACAGGTAAAGAAGCAACTGGTTAAAGAGCTGAAGGCCAACAACAGCAGCAATAGCAGAAGAAGAAGCACAACTCTGTTACCAAAAATATGCAGAGTTGTCTTCATCTGTTGTTGTTGTTGCTCTTGGCCGAGCTCTCAATCAGCTCCCAGTCACCGTCTTGACCATTGCAAAAAGAAAAAAAAATTGATGACGCAGCTTCGGGCGGAGGTCATCAAACTATGATGACGTCGTCATCGCCATCTCCATCGCCATCGCCATCTCCATCGCCATCGCCATCGACTCTACAAATTAGCTCCAGCTCTAACTTGTTTAGTGTCATTTGAAAAGTTTCGTTTGCTCTCATCTTATCACGTGCAATTTGGCAATATGGGTTAATTGATACGCTGAAAAGCTATCGAAATGCGACGGAAACTGCTTTGCAAAATATTCAACAAATACTCAAGCCCCGATGTAATTTCAGCATAAATCAAACAATTTAATTATATACCACTATGTTGTGAAACAAAATAATATTCATATGTATGTACATGCCAGGGGGAGTATTCATCCCATTTGCAAACTGCATAATATTATATTTCTTGGTAAACAATTCAAAATCAGTCGTTTATTCATCTATAGTAATGGTAGTAGTGTAGTAATACATTTATAAATGTTTTGAGCTATTATTAAAGAAAATAGAAATGTAAAATATTGAATACACTGTAAACCACAATTCTTAATTATATTTCAGGTATTCAAATAATCATTGTTTTTTTTTTTAAATCTACAGAAAGACTTTGTTGAAAGCAAATTTCAACATATACATATGTACATATATTTATATAGACTTATACAAGACACACACTCCCACGCACAAACAGCCTCATGCGATTCAGAATTACATACATACATGAGCAACCATTCTTCATTGGAAATGCCGATATGTGGCGTCGTCTCAGATCCAATGAATTTTGAGTTGTTTGTTTGGTAAATTGAAAAGCCGTTAGTTTCGAATGCACACGCTGCCACACAAGCAAAAGAAAAAGAGACAGCACAGTCGTTGAACAGCAGGTTGATGGATCGGGAAGCAAACGGGCAGCGTGACCAGTATTGCCACATATAGAAAATATTACAGATATCGAATAATGCATCACAATTAATATTATATAAATTTCCGATTTAAAGAGAAAGCTCCCAATGTTTTCTTACTTGTGCGAGCTTCTTTTTCGCGTGGCAGCTAGAGGCCGGCATTATCGAGTACCACTTAATAAGAATTTGCCCAGCACCCTCCTACACTCGCACACACTCACACTCTATGTATTCATATATATATATATGCATGTATGTATGTACATACCCTCGCGCTTTTAAATACGAGTCACATTTTTTACAGCATTCTACATTATATTATATTATATTATATATATATATATATATATATATATATATATATATATATATATATATATATATATATATATATATATATATATATATATATATATATATATATATTTATGTATATACATATGTATGTGTACCTACCTCATTTTTGTCGTTCCTCTATGCCCTGGGATATGGATTTTTTGCCACGTTTTTCACATACTTTTAATTAAGCCACATACTTGGTATTGAACCCGATTTGTAGCTTATAATATTTGCATTCAATTGTGTAAAGTTTAATGAAACTCGCTTTGCGTTTGCTACGCGAAAAACTGCTGATTAAAAACTATAAAAGCAAAATGTGCTTCAATGCTTTTTCGACACGACCATTGGTGGCTGCAGAAAGAATGAACGAGAGAGTGAGTGAGCAAGAGAGGCGAGCAGGCTGCGGCGGCGGCAACGGCAGTTCAGCAGCACCAGCGACAACTGAAAAGCAACAGCAGCGAGGTGCGGCAACCGCGGCAATTCCAATGATGTTTACGGCAAATACTTCTTTTGTTGATTTTTAAAATGTTGAGCCTAGTGCCAAATTTTCTTTATATGCATACAGTTAGAGTTTAGTAAATGTACTTAAATTTGAAGCCAAATCTTTATTTTAACACACGCGTATGCGACGCGCCAGAAATGAGCAACTTATGTATTGGTATTGGTGTTGCTGTCGTCGTACGTGTTTTATTGTCTGCTTTGCTTTTGATACTTTGTTTGTTCTTTTACACGCAGTTTCTTGAACACACAGTGTTGCTTTTTTGCACTCATCAATGCCGCGACATTTGTGTTAATTTAAATGTCAATACTTAATATCGCTCCGCTTTCAATTTGGTTTTAAAAAATTTAAGGCAAATTGAAGTCGGGACACATGAACCCGAAATATAGGTATACGCAAATACGCCGACGCACACACACACACAGTCAACTAAAACGTGAGCGTCAAGATGTTTTTTTTGTTGTTTACATCTAACAGCTGTTGAACAGCTGTTCGCTCAAACAGCTGTTAAGCGCGTCTGTTAACAGGTCTGTTTACTGACATCCAGAGCTAGTATCGCAGTTGGCAGTTTTGCTGAGGCTGTCAAAGTTGCCAGCGCTGCCAACTGTTGTAAGGAAAATTCAATTTTCGATACGTTTTCTATCAAGTTATTAATAACATTTGATTAAGTCCATTTTAAAAATTGTGTTACAAAGGTACGTACATTTTCCAGACAGTGCATTGAACTTCAGGCTGGCCGCGCTGGACTCAAAAGTTAAGAGAGGGTTGTCTGAGAATCAAGCGCGTTGGCTATTCACAGAGTAAGGGTAGTTCGATTCTTTCTAATTGCATTTGCAGCACAAATTGAATGCCGTTTTTAGAGTCATTCAGCGTAACCCCAGTCCCACTACAAAGCTTTATTTTTGAGATTTTTGGCTTGCAATTCAGAATTGCAAATTTTCCGCCTGGCATGCATAGAGGAGTATAAATACCTACATATATTTATTCTGATCATTTTTTTTTTGCATTTCACTTAAGATTAATGGAAACAGGAGTCGAACAAAAGGCATGTTAAGTTCACAACAAAAAAGTCAAAGACATTTAATACTTAAATATCAATTATTACGAACACTTCGTGAAGGCCCTTCGCCGCGTCCTGCACCACTTGCATTGCCGAGTATGTGATCGCCTTTACTTCGGTGCCCTGTGGATGCTTGCCCAGCTCGAAGGGTTCGCCATAGCAGCGACATACGATTTCGAAATTGTCCAAATCAAATTTCGTGATTTCCAGTTTCTTGCACACCAAATACGGCTCTGCCGAAAAAAGGAATAGCAGCTCATCCAGAAAATGAAAGAGCAGGCTCTCAATGTCGTCGCCCTTCGCCTCGATCTCGTAGCAGTTATTCACAGTCACGTAGGACAGATCCGTCATGTAGCCAAACATTGCGACACCGCATTGTTCGAACGCCTCCTTCAACGTGGAGCCCCAGCCGTGTAACCTAAGCGATAATTAGAAACATTTTTAGCCATGATTCATTTTCGTTTGCCGCCTCCAACGTGGGCTACTCACTGCACATCAGCTGTGTGATCCAAATCTGTTTACAATACAACGTTAATATATAGTATTATTACAATCACTGTTGCTCACATTCATATTTTGTTTCGGGCAGCAGAAAGTTGTCCTTGCTAAATTCCACCTCCATTTTCAAATTCAGTTATATCCGCACGCTTCTATTTCGCAAAATAGACCAATTAAAATGGTATCAGCTGCTGCGCGGTTAACATTTCACTTTTGGGGAAATATTAACAGTGTGTATTAACATAATTGTGGCACCGTGTAGGTGTTTCTTTAAAAAATATTTATAAAATTTATCAGCAGCCTGATCTGCTCAGTTATTATGAGTAACAAGTAAATTTTACATACATTATTTTCATTTAATAATGTAACAGAAAATTATGTTGTTATATTAAAGTGTTTATTTTTGGGACATTTTGGTTCAAGTCTTAGCTAATCGCATTGCCATACACATCTGTTAATAACATACATACTTCTATTTATCGATAACATCATGAGTTGTAATTGAGATTTTGTCGCTTTGAAAGTACTGTCATATTGCATTAGTAGCACAAAGTAAGAACTTGGCACAAGATTTTTCATATCAAGAAAAAATAGTGAACAGTGTACAGTTCGAAAAAATAAAATTTTTCTAATAAATTTTCTCCAATATATAAGTATACATACAAATTGTTTTTCAGCGTTTTGGATAATACGAAATATACTCAAGAAGTTGTAACAATTAATTGTGCGCTATGGACACCGCGTCGGATAACGACAGCGACGAAGGCTCGATTGGCGGTAATGCAGCAAATGATATGGGAATTGTTCTGACCGGCATGTTATTTGGAAACATTGACTCGGAGGGCAAGCTCGTGGACGACGAGGATGACAATGGTCACGCGTTTGATGCGGAGCTTCGCGAAAATCTAGGCTCTTTATCCAAGTATGATATAAAATAATAGATACATATATTATTCATATACATATATATGTATATTTATGTATATACTATAAATGTGTTCGAATTTCAGATTGGGTCTCAATTCACTTTTAAACGAAGTGATTGACCGGGATGCCAGTGCCACTTCGGATGACGATGGTGAGAACAAGCCGATGGCTGAAGCTTCTGAAGCTTTGAGCGCCTTCGACGCTCTGAAGGCTGGCCTAAGTCATGAGGCCAACGAGGATGGCGCCATTAAGGCCCAAGACGATGCAATCGATTATTCAGACATAAATGAGTTGTCCGAGGACTGCCCACGCACACCGTCGCCTCCACCACAGCAAGCTGGCGAGGGTGCATCCATTTTCGATGACCTGGAAGATGCTATTCCAGCTACGAAAGTAGAGGCGAAAACCAGTAGGTTGCATAATGTGTGGACGAAACCCTTTTGCTAAATATATCATGCTTGCAGCTAAAGACGACAAGGAGCTGATGCCGCCGCCCAGTGCACCGATGCGAAATGCCAACGCTACGTCAGCTGGCAACGAGGAATCCCCCACAAAAACTGGACCAGCAGAAGCATCTGGTGGCAGTGACGAAAAATCAAGCGACGCTAAAGGTAGCTGAGCTTGGAATAGATTTTAGCTTATATATATGTATTTCCTTATATAGCCGATGCAGATCGTCGCCTGGACACGCCCCTAGCGGACATATTGCCATCTAAATACCAAAACGTTGATGTTTGCGAGCTCTTTCCTGACTTCCGTCCACAAAAGGTGCTGCGTTTCTCTCGCCTCTTTGGACCGGGTAAGCCCACCAGCCTACCTCAGATCTGGCGGCATGTTCGCAAGCGTCGGCGCAAGCGCAAACATTCGCGGGACCAGAAAACGAGCAATACTGGCGGCTCGGATTCGCCAAGCGATACGGAGGAGCCACGTAGACGCGGCTTTAGTCTTCATTTCGGCCCAGAGCCAACTCCGGCTCAGTGTATGTCCGATGACGAGGACAAGTTGTTGAGCGACATGAACAGCGAGGATGTGCGTCAGGAGGGACCGGACAATGGCGAAAATAGCGATCAGAAACCAAAGATCGCCGATTGGCGCTATGGACCTGCACAGATCTGGTATGACATGCTGGACGTGCCCGATTCTGGCGAGGGATTCACCTACGGCTTCAAGACGTCATCCTCGCAGCCTAAGTACCTCACGGAACGCTCGGAAATTGGGGGCGATAAAAATGCCGAGCAGGAGCTCAGCGTTGCTGATGATGCATTTCTTATGGTCTCCCAGTTGCACTGGGAAGACGATGTGGTCTGGGATGGCAATGACATTAAAGCCAAGGTGCTACAAAAGCTCAATTCCAAGACAAATGCGGCTGGCTGGCTGCCCTCGAGTGGCTCTCGCACAGCCGGCGCTTTCAGTCAGCCGGGCAAGTCCGCTTTGCCGGTTGGCAACAGTGGAGGGAATGGCGGAAACAGCGGGAAACAAAACTCCGGCGGCTCAAACAAGAAGGCGCTGCAGAGGTGAGTTCTACATATAACATTTAATGCAGGTCAATAAAATGAATCGGTTTTTATTTTAAGTGCTGCCCAAAACAAGCAAGTGGAGGCTACCGATGATACCTGGTACAGTTTGTTTCCCGTGGAGAACGAGGAGCTTATCTATCACAAGTGGGAGGATGAGGTCATTTGGGATGCACAGCAGATGAACAAAGTGCCTAAGCCGAAGGTCTTAACTTTGGATCCCAATGATGAAAACATTATACTCGGCATACCCGACGACATAGATCCGTCCAAGATTAACAAGAATACTGGGCCTCCGCCCAAGATCAAGATACCGCATCCTCATGTTAAGAAGTCTAAGATATTGCTCGGCAAAGCTGGTGTGATCAATGTATTGGCCGAAGATACGCCACCGCCGCCGCCCAAGAGTCCAGATCGTGATCCCTTTAATATATCGAATGACTCGTAAGTAGAACGAGAAATCATTAAATCTGATGTAATCAATCATTCAATCAACTGATATTGTTTTACAGCTATTACACGCCCAAAACAGAGCCCACACTGCGTCTCAAGGTGGGCGGCGGCAATCTCATACAGCACTCGACTCCAGTGGTGGAGTTGCGTGCTCCATTTGTGCCTACGCATATGGGACCGATGAAGCTGCGCTCGTTCCATCGTCCGCCACTAAAGAAATTCTCGCACGGTCCGCTCTCGCAAAGCATTCCACATCCTGTTCATCCATTGCTGAAACATATTGTAAAGAAGGCCAAGCAGCGCGAAGTGGAGCGTATTGCTTCTGGCGGCGGCGATGTGTTCTTCATGCGCAATCCCGAGGATCTGAGCGGCAAAGATGGTGATATCATTTTGGCTGAGTTCTGCGAAGAGCATCCGCCGCTTATGAATCAAGTGGGCATGTGCTCCAAGATCAAGAACTATTACAAGCGCAAGGCCGAAAAGGACAGCGGTCCTCAGGACTATGTCTACGGTGAAGTGGCTTTTGCTCATACAAGCCCGTTCCTGGGTATTCTACACCCGGGCCAGTGCATCCAAGCCCTGGAGAACAACATGTATCGCGCACCAATTTATGCACACAAGATGTCCTCCACGGATTTCTTGATTATTCGCACGCGTAACAACTATTGGATTCGTGCTGTGGAAGCAATTTTTACTGTGGGTCAGGAGTGCCCCCTGTACGAAGTGCCTGGACCCAACTCGAAGAGGGCTAACAACTTTACTCGTGACTTTTTGCAGGTATACCAGCTGAAATATTCGCTTTCGATTCTGTTTAAACACTTGCATATTTCAGGTCTTCATTTATCGCCTTTTCTGGAAGAGTCGCGACAATCCGCGTCGCATTCGGATGGATGACGTGAAACGCGCCTTTCCGGCCCACTCAGAGAGCAGCATACGCAAACGCTTGAAGCAGTGTGCTGACTTCAAGCGCACAGGAATGGACTCCAATTGGTGGGTCATCAAACCGGAGTTCCGACTGCCCTCCGAGGAGGAAATTCGTGCCATGGTGTCGCCCGAGCAGTGCTGTGCGTATTTCAGCATGATAGCAGCAGAACAACGTCTAAAGGTGGGTAGTCTATGAACACTATTAAATCAGGATCCCATCGCACCTATTGAATATATATATATGAATACATATCCAGATGGAGGGAAGGCGTCTCAGAATACATAAAATGTATAATTTGGGGTAGGCTTCGAAGACTGTCAATCGATCATATTGAGGGTGTAGAGTTTTAGATGAACTATATAAGTATTCTGTTGCTTGAACAAGTCTAAGCAATATTTTAAATCAAAAATTCCGCTCTACAATTTTTTTTTTAAATTATCGCAGTTTCATTAGATATAATATAGAAATCTTTCTTATTCAATTTATAAATAATATATAAGTAACGCGTTTATGATTCCGTTCCCAGGATGCGGGCTATGGTGAGAAGTCGCTGTTCGCCCCTCAAGAAGACGATGATGAGGAGGCGCAACTGCTGGACGATGAGGTGAAGGTAGCGCCTTGGAATACCACTCGCGCCTACATACAAGCGATGCGTGGCAAGTGCCTGCTGCAGCTGAGTGGACCTGCTGACCCCACTGGCTGTGGCGAGGGCTTCTCCTATGTGCGTGTGCCAAATAAGCCAACGGTAAGTGCTGTCAAATAAATCAAATTTATATGTAGAAATACATATATACCATATGCTCGTTTGTGTAGCAAACAAAAGAGGAGCAGGAATCGCAGCCGAAACGTTCAGTTACAGGTACCGACGCTGATTTGCGTCGTCTGCCCCTGCAGCGGGCCAAGGAGCTGCTGCGCAAGTTCAAAGTGCCCGAGGAGGAGATCAAGAAGCTCACGCGTTGGGAGGTCATCGACGTGGTCCGCACGCTCTCCACTGAGAAGGCCAAGGCTGGCGAGGAGGGCATGGATAAATTCTCGCGCGGAAATCGCTTCTCCATAGCCGAGCATCAGGAACGCTACAAGGAGGAATGTCAGCGTATCTTCGATCTACAGAATCGCGTGCTCGCCAGCTCCGAGGTATTGTCGACTGATGAGGATGAGTCTTCGGCTTCCGAGGAATCTGACCTGGAGGAGCTAGGCAAGAATCTCGAGAATATGCTGGCCAACAAGAAGACATCGACACAGCTGTCACTGGAACGCGAGGAACAGGAGCGTCAAGAGCTGCTGCGCCAGCTGGAAGAGGAACAGGGCGATGGAGCCAGCAAAGCGGCCAAAGCCAAGGAGGAGGCCACACAGCAACCAATGGCCAACAGCAATCAGGGACGCATTTTACGCATAACGCGCACCTTCAAGGGCAACGATGGCAAGGAGTACACGCGAGTGGAGACGGTTCGCCGCCAGGCGGTGATCGATGCGTACATCAAAATACGCACTACTAAGGATGAGCAGTTCATTAAACAATTCGCCACGCTGGACGAGCAGCAGAAGGAGGAGATGAAGCGCGAGAAGCGTCGCATTCAGGAGCAGTTGCGTCGTATTAAGCGCAACCAGGAGCGTGAGCGTTTAGCTCAATTGGCGCAGAACCAGAAGTTACAGCCAGGCGGCATGCCCACTTCACTGGGCGATCCCAAGAGCTCGGGAGGGCACGCGCACAAGGAGCGCGACAACAGCCACAAAGAGGTTAGTCCGTCACGCAAGAAGTTCAAGCTGAAGCCGGATCTCAAACTGAAGTGCGGTGCATGCGGTCAAGTTGGGCACATGCGCACCAACAAGGCCTGTCCTCTGTACACGGGCATGCAGAGCAGCTTATCTCAGTCGAATCCCTCCCTGGCCGACGACATGGACGAGCACAGCGAGAAGGAGATGAACATGGATGATGATGATTTGGTTAATGTGGATGGTACGAAGGTTACCCTCAGCAGCAAAGTGCTCAAGCGCCACGGACAGGTGCTGCAGGAGGACAGCAAGCGACGTGGCGGATTGACACTGAAGGTACCGCGCGATGCCATGAACAGGAAGAAGCGGCGCATGGCCAACGATGTCCATTGCGATTACTTGCAGCGTCACAATAAAACGGCCAACCGTCGCCGTACCGATCCCGTTGTGGTGCTCTCTTCTATATTGGAGCATATCCTCAACGAGCTGCGCTCCATGCCGGACGTGTCGCCGTTTCTCTTTCCGGTCAATGCGAAGCGCGTGCCGGACTATTATCGCGTGGTCACCAAGCCCATGGATCTGCAGACCATGCGCGAGTACATTCGTCAGCGTCGCTACACTAGCCGCGAGGTCTTTCTCGAGGACCTCAAGCAAATCGTGGACAACTCGATGATTTACAATGGATCACAGAGCACCTACACCTTGGCTGCTCAGCGCATGTTCAACAGCTGCTTCGAGCTGCTGTCCGAGCGCGAGGATAAGCTGATGCGACTCGAGAAGGCAATCAATCCGCTGCTGGACGATGACGACCAGGTGGCACTGTCCTTCATTTTCGAGAAGTTGCACGCGCGCATCAAAGCTCTGCCAGAGAGCTGGCCTTTCCAAAAGCCAGTTAACAAGAAGACAATCAAGGATTACTATACGGTTATTAAGAAGCCCATGGATTTAGAAACAATTTCCAAGAACATTGAAAGTAAGTGGTGGAATAATTCATATATAACATACTCAAGAGATTTGCACTTTTCAATTCTCCTCACTTTGCTTAATTTGCCGTCATTGAGATTTAATTGTGCTGGAAATAGCTTACGACATGAATATGTTTATTGAATCCAAATGATCGAATAATGCAAGAATTGTTTGATCTTTATATGCTATGGTCTATTAGCTTCCCTTAAATTTATTAAGTTATTTATGGACACTCTTATTTTGAAAGACCTTTATTACATTGAATTTATAATGAAATGGCGGAACGAGCGTTTTGAACGATTACCAAGTCGACCTAGCTCTGCTTGCCTGTCCGACTTTGTAGGTATGAACACTACGTTCTCGGAACCAATGAGAGCAACAAATCTTAAATTTGACACGTAGCCCAGGTTATTGTTTCATATAATCGATATATAATAGATTAATAATTTAAATAATATTGGAACTAAGGGTGTAATGCTTCTCCTCCGAAATTGAATTCTATAATTTTAAATAAGTAAAACAACATTACAGATCACGTTTATCATAGCCGTGCCGAATATCTAGCAGACATCGAGCTAATCGCAGCCAACTGCGAGCAATACAATGGAAGCGAGGCGCAGTATACCAAGTTTGCCAAGAAGATAATGGATTATGCCCACTCCCAGCTAGGGGAGGTAAGTGCTTAGCAGTAGGCGAAGCACCAGCTTCTCTATCATCTCATATCTTTCTCAGTTCACCGACCATTGTACCCAGCTGGAGGAGAACATCATGAAGACCCAGGAGCAGGCCAGAGATAACGCTCCCGAGTTTGAAGAGGCCTGGGGCAATGACGACTACGAAATAAGCCGCAGTCGGGCCAGCTCGCCCGGCGATGATTACATCGATGTCGAGGGACATACCGGACTGGCACTTGTCACCCCCAACTCAATTCATCGCTCCATGGGTGCCGACACTAGTCTATCGCACGGCATCTCTCCGGTGCGCAAACCGGCGACGCCTGCAGGAAGCGAGGTGAAACGCGGTCGTGGTCGTCCACGCAAGCAACGCGATCCCGTGGAGGAGGGTATGTCATTCTTTACCCCTTATCATATTATATGCGGTCTAGTCTGGGAATCGTTGTTGCATATAAACTCATATACACATCGATATACATACATACATATGAACATATCTACCCCTGGTCTTGTTTAATACTGGTTATGCTCACGCTTCTCCTATCTATTCCATGCTACAATACATATACATATATATCTATAAGGGATTACTCATGATCCTCTGGTTATGGTCTACATAGCGTTTGATCCATTCGCTTCTACTAATACAAAAATACTTGACCTTCATAGCAGATACAGTTATACATATAAATATGTATATTTATTTAGTTAGCAAAGAGTAGTCTCTTGCTAATAATGCTTGACATTCTTGACGTATAGATCATTTTGAATGATTCAGTATGCTGTGTAGAAAATTGAGTATTTAATTAGAAATCGTATATAGTACTATGTTAACTTGAAAATACTGCAATCAATTATTATATAGAAAAAAATGTGTTTGTAATTGTGTATATAATTGTAAAATTAGATATTTGACTAAATCTATATAATATATTTGGTAAAATCATATGCATATGTGATTATCAAAGAATAAGTAATTATATGACCATCATATGTATTTAATTATATTATTTAGAAAATTGTAACGTACATCAATCAATAGTTTACCACAAAGTTTATATCATGTGATCAAAAAAGAACGATGCAATCGGGCGCAGCCCTTAACAGTAGGTCAATTATAATATAGTTTGTTTAATTAAAACACATACATTAAAGCTGTACAATTGGAACTTTGTGCGTTACGCGATAATATACTTAAAAGTTGACAGGCGCAACCTTTAAAAAAGAAATGTAAAAATATCATTATCGGAATTCGAATCAAATTTTCCTTAAATACACAGCCATATTATTTTAGTAAGAATCTTGTAAATTGAAGACCTTCTACACAGTTTTAGACTTGAATGCATGTATTAACACATACATATGTATACACAGAGAGAAAACTTGTTGGCGTATATGACATCACTCATTAAAGATAAAAGAAACTGCTCTGAAACCGTTAAAGAGTCTGCGATCGTAAGATAGGCATAGTTTATAAATCAACCGTTATCCCCTAATAGAGTTAAGGTGTCAAAATTTGCAAATTGCTTTCAAGTTAATGTATGTATCCAATGCTTCAACGAGAATGCAATTCTTATGTTCGTGATTATTTTGGATTGTCACATAGCAAAAACCATAATTGCAAGCAGATTACCAAATCACTTATTCGCTATTCGCTATATACCCTGTAAACAATACAAAGTGCAAACAGTGCAATTGCAAAAAACTCTTATTTTCTAGTCAAAAATGCAAACCCGGTAAAACGAGGTCGGGGCCGTCCCCGCAAGGACAGCCTTGGCTCTAATATGAGTCAGACGCAAGCTTACTTTCTGGACGAAGGTAAGACTTATACGCAGTTACCTATCTAGTTACGTAATAACTATGTGGACCACAGCTGTATTAACCGCGCACCCACACACACATATGTACTTTTAATCATTTTTAACAACGAAATTTTTATAAACACACACACACACACATACCTTACACACACACATACCTTACACACACACCTACCTTACACACACATATACCTTACACACATACATCTATCGCACTTGAAGCTTTCATACTAATTTTTGCTTTTGGATTTGGCTTTTATTATAATACGACACGTAATATACACCTAACTTTTTGTATTATTATAAATGTAACTATTTGTAGCATTTGATATTTTTGGGCTTGTAATACCATTTTTATTTTAAACTGATCTAAAATTCAATATTTGAAGAAGGTCTCACGTTTTTATTTTATTTTGTTTGGCATTTCAATTAGTTTTTTAATTGATTCTATAGTTATATTGATTTTACTAGTTGTTTTCTATATAGCTGTCTAAGAAATAACAAATTTCAATTTCGCAATATTGAAAAACATCGATTTGATTTTTGTGTTAGCTTCAAAAATCAAATATTATCGAAATCGCTGCAAGACCACTTTATTTTTATACTGTGAGCCTTACGAATTAATTTTGTATTTTAATAATTGTACACAGTTTGTGTTTGCATTAATTTCTTCCAGTTCTTTTTCTTTTGTAGCTAAAACTAATTTGAAAGCATTTTATTTAATTATTTTTGTACATTTATCATCATCGACAAATTAGATCTGCAATGCTCGACTGATGATGACGAGGACGACGAGGAGGACTTCCAGGAGGTATCTGAAGATGAGAACAATGCTGCCCACATTTTGGACCAGGGAGAGCGCATGCATGCACCCAACGACGGGATGTACTACATCGATCCAAAGAACATCAAAACGGAGATTGACATCGAAGCACAGCAAATGGCAGGTGGGTAAACGATTTGGCTTTGTATGTGATTCTCTGAACCTGTGAATACAATGAAAGCATACATAGTATATATTGATCTACATTTGTTATATGATTTGACGTAATTTTGACTCTTTCAATCTAAATGTGTTTTCTTTTGCGTGCTTGGATTCCGTTTTTCTACCACTTTCACGTGTTTCGTACTTACGGTTTTATAATAGAGGAGCAATGCGGCGAGGATGACAGCCAACAAGCCGCTGAAGCTATGGTGCAGTTGAGTGGCGTTGGCTACTACGCTCAACAGCAGCAAGGTTCATATATTACTCACCCAAATACTCTTGACCCATTCTCAACCTTTGCATTTGTTCAAATATAGTCTTAGTTTAGTCACTGCCCCGGCACCTGGAAAGCAGTTCAGTTCATATACTAACTGGTTCTTTTCACCTTTTCCAGATGAATCCATGGATGTGGATCCAAATTACGATCCCTCCGACTTTCTGGCCATGCACAAGCCACGTCAAAACTATGGCGAAAACTATACTGCAGCCAGTGCGTTCTCCGACTTTATGGCCCAGGATGACAATGGCCAGTACAATCCGCCGGAAGCAAGCACTAGCTCAGCGGCAGCTGCCCAGCAGGATGACGAATCGTCTGCAGTAGTGGCCACCAATAATGCCATGGGCATTGATGACGATCTCGATATATCAGACAGTGACGATGAGGACAATGGGGGCATGCGCATTAAGAAGGAGATGCTCGACGATGTCGAAATGGCTGGGCAACAATCGCAACAGCAAGCCCCACAGCAAATATACCTGTTGGATGCCTCCAACGAGCCCACCCAGCCCGCCGCTGACTACCAGCCGCAACAGTCGAACTATCAACCCGGACAGGAGCATGAGCAAGTCCAGTCAACAGATATGCCACAGCAGGCGGAGTCGCAGCCGCAGGCACAAGGCGAAAATGATTATGACTGGCTGACTTTCTAGTTTTAAGAATTTCCCAATTCCTTTCCATTTGATTTTATTATTATTTTGAACGATTTTCTTTAGATATTTCTATATTCTTTCTTCCTTTTTCTTTCTGATGTGACATCATTTTTTTCACAAATTTAAAAGATGTTAAACATTTATGTTTTTTTCAATAAATTTAATTCTTTTACTTTATATTATTATTTGAATTTCCAATTATTGAAATGTGCATACACGCTATACATATGTACATAATTTCATTGATAAATCAGATATGTATATATATACCTACTTTAATATGTAAGCTATAAAAGGCATTTGTTTAGGGACGCCTACTCATATAATTCATATTGATTCGTGGCTTACTTTTATATATAGCAGTTACGTCCTATAGCAGGAAAACCCAGATGTTTCACTAAGTATGTTTAGCTTACAATATCACTTTCTAGACACAAAAAATTCATTTAGATTTAAATTATAATATGGATGCCATAAAGGAGTCGGACGAGTTAAAAATGAAAGTGGATGGCGTAGTGGAAGTCACCTATCCGATTGAAGTAAAGTACTGCGGAAATTGCTCTATGCCCATCGAGTACTGTGAGTACTACACCGAGTACGACAAGTGCAAGGAATGGCTGGCCAAGAACTATCCTGAAGACTATGAAAAACTTATGCTAAGAGAAGCCGAGGCGCATGTAAGCGCAGCTGCTGGCGGCATGGATTCCGATAAGAAGCGCCAGAAGCGGGGTGGGAAGGGCATGCTGCGTGTAAAGAAGGACAACGAGGACGACAATGAACCGAAACGTGTTCGACTCTCCTGCACCACGCGCGGCAAGAACAAACGAGTGACCCTTGTGGCTGGGCTGACTGCATTCAAGATCGATTTGCGAGCAGCAGCCAAATTCTTTGGTACGAAATTCGCGTGCGGTTCATCAGTGAGCGGCGACAAGGAGATTGTCATCCAGGGCGATGTGAAAGATGATCTGCTTAAGGTCATACCCGAAAAGTGGCCGGAGGTGCCAAGGGATGCCATCGAGGATTGTGGCGAGAGCAAAAAGTAAGAGCAAACATGGAATGAAACACAAAATAAAAATTCCACACGAACTTGAGTAAATAAAGATAGCAGCATCATAAAGGATTTAATTTGTTATAACTCAGTTTACAAATAAACAAACTAGACCCTAGTTCAACGTACGTGCCACAGTCATGGTCGTCCTTGTCGTCGTCGTGGTTGCTTACCACCTGCTGATAGATATTCAGATTACAGATATTGCTTGCTGAGAATTGCGTTTTTCCTGCGCTTGGCGGCCGTTCATTACAACAGTTTTAGGTGGCCAGTCACACGATCGATTTCGGCTGCCGCTGCGGGTCCGATGGCGAGCACAGTCTTTGAATTCGGTTCGATCTGGGTGCGTCCAGCATCGCGGATGAGGCAAGTGTTCAGTTGCCGTTGTTCGGCGGATCGCTTGATGCTCATCAGTTCGGCTTCGCTGTCGACGCGCACTGCGATCTTTGCACATCCACAATTTTCCCAGGCACGCAATAGGCGCGGCGTACGAGTCACAGCTCTTTGATAGGCGCCCACAGCTCCGTGGGAGCACTGCGAGGCAATCTTCCCCTTGCCCATCTTCAAATCGTTGCGCACAACGAGCACCATTTTGTAGTTGTCATTGAAGCCGCCATAGGTCTGAAAGTAGAGAATATTTTATTGCAAATTTTCAGCTATCATTTGTAATTTATACTCGCGCACCTTGTCTGCTACTGCGACAGCTGCGCCTTCTGGCGTCTCCGATGGAGTCTCGTCAATTTTAGCGCAAGCTTCTCCACGTTTTAGGGCATATTTATACCCGACGAAAAATGATATCATCACAGCCAATCCATTTATAATTTGCGATGTGTCCAACAGTTTATCCCCCATGCTCGTCTCGGTTTTTATTGTGTTCTACTTTGTATAAAATTCGGATAATGCGAAGTATGCTCGCACACCGGCACCGATATAAATATATATTTCAAATTATCGTGAAATAAATCGACATTGCACCAGCATATGTGTGCTACTATTACGGAATCGATATAAATGAAAAGCTTATCGATTAATTTACAGATAGCTGTTGCATATTTTCTTATGCTTCTGACATTTTTAAAATTTCAGGAAAACCATTTATAATATTTATTATTTATTTATGCTTCTGTCGATTTTATTGCAATTTTAAAAAATCAATATGCGAAGAATACAAACACACATAAATCAATTGGAAAACATAGTCAAGAATCCCTAATATAATATTAATACCAACTATTTTTCAGTATTTCTAGTATACTTTGCATGTATTCTTAGGATTTCAGTATTTTTGTCATTTAGTTACACTGCAATCCCTACTGACGTGTCGGACCAACATCGCGTCTTCTGCGGCGCTACAAATCTTGTCAGTTTTTGTCTTCGTGGAACTGCAATTATATTGTTGCGAATTTGCATAAGTTTTCCTCTAACATTTTTGATTATTGTCGATAGCGAAACAAATACAAAATCACAACCATGGGCCTAGCCAGCATATTGCAAGTGGACGAAATGCTGGGCGATTTCAATAGAATGAACAAACGCCAGGTGAGTGTTGCACCCAACGCCAGACTCCTGGCCATGTTCAGTAAAATGAAACCTGCCATACTTTCAGTCGCTGTACCAAGTCCTCAGCTTTGCGATGATTGTATCCTCTGCTCTGATGATTTGGAAAGGTCTAATGGTTGTCACCGGTAGCGAATCGCCGATTGTTGTCGTACTAAGCGGCAGCATGGAGCCGGCTTTTCATCGGGGTGATCTGCTCTTCCTCACAAACTACAAAGAGGAGCCGGTGCGCGTGGGTGAGATTGTAGTCTTCAAAGTGGAGGGCCGGGACATACCAATAGTGCATCGTGTAATCAAATTGCACGAAAAGTGCGTACAATGATAGTGGCTCAATTTATATTCTAAAGTGACTAATTGTGAATTGCATTGAAACAGGGAAGACGGCACAGTTAAGTTTCTGACCAAGGGCGACAACAACAATGTGGATGATCGGGGGCTGTATGCGCCCGGCCAGCTCTGGCTAACCAAGAAGGATATTGTGGGACGCGCCAGAGGGTTCCTACCTTATGTGGGCATCATCACGATTTTCATGAACGAATATCCCAAAGTTAAGGTGAGTACGCAATTCGTGGATCACAATTTTACCTGCTAATTAATTGATTATTTGCAGTGGGCCATTCTCTCGATTCTGGCCATATTTGTGCTGCTGCATCGAGAATAGAAGCGCTTTAATATCTAGTTAAAATTTAAGTAGAAGTTGTTGCACAATCTCGAGCATATTTTGCATTTCAGTTTGTTCAATTCAAGAAGAATGTGTATTTTGTAATTTGATTCTTTTTTTGTAAAAGACAACCAACCAAGTGAAGAAAAGCACATTCAAAGTCCGGAGCTGAATTTCAATAAACCAACCATTTTATAAATACATATGTATTCCACAAATGAAAAACCAAACGATTTGTAACAAATCGGTTTATATATTTGCTTCGTAGCATAATAAGGAACTTTTAAGCGCTGCGCCCCATCCGTATTTTACGGCGCCACTCTTCGATACCACCCGATGGCAGGGTATTAGGATGGATACCTCATTCTTGGCCACAGCACTGGCCACCGCCCGAACAGCCTTTGGGCGCTCTACCAGTTCAGCAAGCTCTGAGTATGTGCATGTCGTGCCAGGTTTCAACTTTGATAACTCCGCCCATACGGCCAGCTGCAGAACGGTTCCCTTAAGAGCAATGTAGACGACGGGCGCGTTTTCTTTTTCCTCAAACAGGATATTTTTCATCTCTTCAATGGCCGTTGCATCTGCAACGAGCTTCACCTTGGGCCAACGTCGATGAAGTTGTTCCAAACTCTTGTTGTCATCCATTTGCACAAAGTACAAAACACAAATTGCGTCCCTGACTTTGCCGCGCTTTTGAATCGACGTCGTCCCAAGCAGTATTCTTCCGAATTTGGAGTCGATGAAGCCATATTTAATCTGCTCTGGTAATTCTTGTAGTGGTGTTAGAGATACCTTTATGTTATTCAATATCCACATTTCAAGATTTAATACTTTTAAACTTTGGCTTATTTGCATACCTGTGTTAACGTCGTTTGGTAACGCAAAAACACCAACGAAGAACAAGAAGCCGTGGAAAACTTGTACTGTAATTTAAAATACTAAATATGTTCCACAATAAATAAAGTATTTATATATCGTATAAATATTATGCTTGCAGCCCTGACAAAATTATGTCAATTAATCGATATACAATTATTTTTGGCTCTAGTTTAAAAGCAAATATTGAAATATAAATTTTTACAATAGTACACTATAGTGATGATGATATCATCCACATATATGTGCTATTCATTTGGTGACATTTTTACATTTAGATTAAGTACTATAATTTAATAAAACGGACCAACAAGTGTGCACATTTCTGACTCTCAATTTCTCTCTCTCTCTACGTCAATGGCTTAAATTTTGCAACTGTTGTTATTGGCGCTCATTTCAAAGCCTACCTGATTGCCTTGTAGTGCAAATGCGTTATTCACTTGGAATAAGTTCGATGCCCAAGTGGAGTCCATTTTTTGGAGCGGCGCCTTTATAGTTACTACCGAATTTTGTATATAAATGAAAGCAACAATAAAGAGTATATTTGTACATATATACTTTATATAAAAATACTTATATACAGATATATGTATGCATCATACAGACATGCAACGAAGATTACATCATTCTTATGTGTATTAGTGCGTATAGAAATGTTATTTTGATGTAATTGTATTTGCATTTATGCATGTACTTACATATGTATGTGGATACATAGTTACAATCATGTGCTCTTTAACGGAGTTTGATGTATTGAAAATTTTGAATGTAGTCTTAAAATCCTATCCATCAAATTGCAAGCCGACTTTGATGAAGGCATTTGATGAATTTTCCATGTTGTTTTTAATACTGGCAAATTAGTCAAATTTCAAGGTAGCCCAGCAAATCCCAAAAAAAATCTACATTTTTATAAACATGTGATTTTAAACGAATTCTTTCCTTGGTAATTCCCTAATTCATCAAAAAAAAAAAAAGATATATATATATATATATATATATATATATATATATATATTATTATATATATTATATATATATATATTATATATATTATATATATTATTGATAAGAATTGAATTACTGAGTGGTCAGGTTTGTTTATTATTATTTTGTAAGTTTCATAAGTTCCGTTCCAGAGTTTAAATAAATGCTCTACCGTCCTGTGATATTTTGTATGCCAAGATATTTTTTAAAGATCAACAATTTTCAAATAAGTTTATTTATTTATATCTGGTTGCGTTGTACAATTATAATTATATTACAATTAAGACTAGAGTATATGTATAAATATATCAATATATATATACATATGTTTGTATATATGTATATATAGTACATCAAGATTGAATACCAATTTGTCGAATAACTTTTGTTCTTGTGTCGTAGAAGGCCTTGCTTACAGTAACAGAATAGTAATACTAAATGCGATTACGATTACGAGTACGAGTTAATTACAATGCTGTCCTCTCTCGATTCGGCTGAATAGCTTAGGAATCTGTATTATGGCAGCATTCGCATAGATTTTGATTTAGTTAACGTATTTGTATAGTGTTTGTTAGGCTTTGCATCTAGCATAGTAAGTCGAGTTGTTCGGCGTTCTACAGTATCTTTATGCAAATTGCTCATATCATATAACCCTGAGTTTAGTTTATTCTAGTCGAACTTTCAGCTGCCGATTCTAAAGAGTAGCTACGTTAGTATTTGATTTAATTAATTTGTACAAATTACAAATGAATTGTATTAATTTTATTGTGTGTGCATTTTAGTATGCAGTTAATTGGCTACTATCATGAAATAATATGTATATATATTTATATGTTATATATATGTGTTTTTGGGTTATATTTTATATTTATTTTTTCTATTCATTTATCACAACAAAATGCGCTTGACATTTGGCAATTCTATACAACAGCAAAAATAATAACAAAACGTAAGTAAAACTGTTTAGTCGGCAGCGCACGACTACTAGCTGATACCCTGTACTCAGCAATCATTGAACTTCCTTTGATATAATATTCTGCCTATATTGTAAAATGAAGCGATTTAATCCTTAGCGTAAGATAATCGACGCTGCTTTACTGTCCAATGTATTAATATTACATATTTGTATAATATGTAATAATTGGTATGTATATCTCTGCAAATCTAGTCGTAGGGTGCAGCTGACATACCAATATACCTTGTTATCGTCATGAACGACTATAACAATTAAATTTTGAAGTCGATACTAATCGATGTCGCCAAGCTGGACACGTATCTAATTAGAAGTGCCCAAGACAAGGCGACAAGTCAAGGGCTACCAGGCGGACGGACAGATATGGCCGATGACTAAGAACAGATAGATGTTTTGTTCCACTAGTGGGAAGTTGGCTTGTTCAGGAGTGGCTCAATGGGTACAGGGTATTTTTAGCAACAAGATCAAGAGCAACAACAGCAACGACATTATCAACAACAAAAACAACAACAACAATTACTTTCATTTCTTTAATTCTATTTAGATATTGCTGTTACTGTTGCTGCTGTTGTTGTTGCTGTTGTTGGCAAATCACTGCTGGTCAATTCAGAAGCCTTCAGATCTGGTTGTTGTTGTTGCTGCTGCTGGTGGTGTTGCTGTTGCTGTTGGTGTTGCTGTAGGGGCTGCTTTTCAGTTAAGACGGGTGCGTTATGCTGTGTTATTATATCCGCCGGAATGAGACCCTCTTTGACGCGCTTCTTTTGCTTCATGCGGCGATTCTGAAACCAGATTTTCACCTGTAAAATAAAAAAAAAAATTACGTTAGAATTATAAAGTTACACCATGTTACAAAGCTCTAAAATCCTCTTAGAGTATAAAAAACATATTTATTCATTATTCAATATGCTATATTATTTAGAGAGAGTTAAAATTTTCCCGCTGTTTGAGGAAAATGTATTTTAGCTTTAATAATTTTCCAATAGGGATTTCTACTGACTTATTATTATTATTAATAAGTGCTGAATCCATTTGATTCAAAATCTCGATTTATGTAAGAGGACTTCATTCGAGTCGAGAGCAGAGTTGAAACCTTATGCAAAATGTTGAGTAGATTTGAAATCAATTTTATGCAAGATGTTGAGTGAATTAAAATTATTAATACTATAATTATGTTATAAAAGTGCAATTAGCACCTGATAAATCAACTTGAATTAAGAATTCAATCCTTTATATTTTTAATTAATTAAAGGTCACATATGTACTTGAATTGTAACATCTTGTGCACTTGGCTAGTCTTGGGCGAAATGATGGCCCTATTAGAATGGCGTTTGCTGACCTTCCATTAGCTTGAAAGTCAAATGAGCGCACTGTAGTATGGGCCATGGGTGAGCTACTCGACTCGTCCTTGTATTGGCTACTTTCAGCTATTGCCTTTTGAATTTCGATTCTGGACAGTTTCAGTTGTCCGAAGGATTAGACTCACCTGTGTCTCGTTCAGCTGCAGCGTGTTGGCAATCTCGATTCGGCGGGCACGGGTCAAGTAGCGATTGAAGTGGAACTCCTTCTCTAGCTCAGTCAGCTGCTTGTTGGTGAAGTTGGTGCGGCCCGAGTTGTTCGTGGACGACAGACTGCAGTTGCTGAGGCCGACGCCGGCGCCGGCGGGGGCACCAACGGCACCGCCAGCCACAGCCGCAGCACCAGCGCCGCCGCACATGGCCGGGCCATTGGTGGAGACGCCCGTGCTCGTGCTATTCGGCAGCAGCGGGTTCTGGATGGGCAAGACGGCAGAGCTGCCCCCGCGGCACATGTCCAGGTGACCATTCAGCTGGTAATCGTGCATGTTGCTCATGTTGGCAGGTAGTTTCGGTGCTGTAAGACAGAAACAGAGAGAGAGAGAAGGAGAGAGTGAGAGACTGAGCCATGGGTAGAAAAGAAAGAAAAGTGATCGTCATTCAGTTAGAGTTTGCTTTCTGCTTTCTGCTTTCTGCTTTGGTTCCTTTTTTGTTGTGGTTACGTTTTGGGTTAGGGCTGAGTGATCCCCTGGCGTTGATCTCTAGCTGTCGTACCTAATCAGTGTGAGAGGCCCGGAGACCCTGGCCAAACCATGGGCATTGTGGGCATTCATCAGCATGTGTATATGTGTGTGTGTGTTTTTATTTTTGGGCCGTGCCTTTGACTTTTGCTCTTTGCGTGATTCTGCATTTTATTCATAATTTGACATGCGCCCCGTGGCTAAAGCCGCCGATGATGAAAATAATCTCGGCCCTTTCCATAGAAGGATTTAATGTGGCTAATAGGTTTGTTTGAAAATATTGGGATTATCCTGACAGCGGGCTTGACTTTATCTTAGACGAAAAAACAAATCGAATTTAATTGTGGGTGGCACGGAAATTGGCTTTCTCGTATTTGTTTTCAGTGGGCTTGACTGGTTACTTAAGCAACGACGTGTCAAAAAGGTATTTTCGATTCTGCACAGACCTCTAAAGGACGGAAGGAGTGTCAATAACTGGGACCTAACATTACATAGTTTGGATAAAAGGACAAGGCTAGATCCTTTCAGTTTGTTGTCTTGTTGGGCTTGGCTCCGCAGCTCTTCTTCTCATATACACATATTCGGCTCGGAATATAATAAATTGAATACGTCATAATTATTGTAAAGCGTAAAACACATTATTATTATTATTATTATTATTATTATTATTATTATTATTATTATTATTATTATTATTATTATTATTATTATTATTATTATTATTATTATTATTATTATTATTATTATTATTATTATTATTATTATTATTATTATTATTATTATTATTATTATTATTATTATTATTATTATTACTATTAGAGAGAGAGAGAGAGAGTAAAATATTTTCTTGAACTACACTGACACAGTCGAGTTATGGAATTTCTTTCCATACAATAAAAATATGAAAGACGTACAGAGGCAGTGTGGCTGGTGATAAAAACCTTTTCACACAACCATAAATCTAAATGAAAGTTTCATTCAAATAAATCAATTAACGAGCATTAAGTAGCAATAACGACAAGTAAGTGTTCAGTATTATTGGAGCGACGCTTCGATTAGTTTTAAGTTAAGAGGTGCCCGGCAGCTGGACGGGCCTCGGGAAGGGCTCATAAGTAAGAACCACAATGTTTGAGCATTATGAGCGTAAGTAGTTTGTTTTTTGTTGTATTTTATGCATTTCGGCAATTGGTAGCGGCACCCCATAAATCAAATGGGCGATATCATAAATTAGAAAAAATATAAAGTGGGAAAAATAATGGAAAAGGCCGTCCGCTCTAAGCACGCGAATGAATGATGAATTTATGACACCTACTGCAAAAGAGAAGTCAATTTGGCGTATACTGACGGCTGGCACTGTGGCTCAATTAGCACTGCGGGGAGGTCGATAAGCCGCTGCTGGAGCTGGAAGCTGAATCGAACTCAAAACTCCTATCATAATGCACACTCACACACACAGAGGCAGATCAGACATGATAGACAGTCAGCCTAGGTGTGTGTGTGTGTGTAAGAAAACAAGCAGAAGGATTACGCTGTGAGTGGTTTGGGCTACATTTGAATTTTCCAGCAAACAAACAGAAACGCTCAGTGCCGCATTCCAGTCGCCAATGAGCCCGGTATATGGTATTCGGGCATGGAGCTGCATTCACTGCTGCTGCTGCTGCTGCTGCTGCTGCTGCTGCTGTTGAGCTCGGCTGGTGTCGCTCGACTTGTCAAACATGTCGCGGACAGTTGGCGGCACCGTCGCCTTTAACTGGCGTCCGCGTCCGGCGCCAAACGGTATCTACATTTGTAATATTAGTTTTAGAGAGCATTATCGATGGATCGCTTCCACTTGAATGCACGCAATGCGTTGCTGACTGTGTCGCCTACTGTGTTGACAGTGTGCGCCAGCAGAAAATCTACGGGCAACGGGCAACGGACGATGGGACAACGGGACGACGGGACGATGGGACGATGGGTAACTCAGTTGCACAAGGCCATTCGCTCTGACTGTCTATTGGCTTGGCGTGGCTGGCGCGGACGAGCGGCTGCCACAGTGGCACCATGGCGCTTATATGACACTGCTGACAGTCAATGTAAACAAGAGCAGAAGTTGCACCACCACCACCACCACTAACAACAACAACAACAACACCAGCAACAAGAACTCGACTGGGCTGCACGCGTGCATGCGGGTGGGACGGAAGAGCATTGGGCAGTTGGCGCGCTCCTGCAGCTCAGATGGCTATAAAGTCAATGTAATTTGATATCATCGCCAACTAGCTTTAATTACAATTGCAGGTTTTAGCTAAACCGTGCGACTTGTTGACTTTTGCATAGCTCTGATAAATGCTCGTGTGAAAAGCAAGGAAAGGGAATAAAAGCCTCAAGTGCTTTTCTTTTATCTTCACTAGAGAACTCTGCGGGATTGGCCCTTGAGTTGGAGCTACGAACTAGGTCAACTGATTACGGAGAGCTCATCAAATCTCAGTGTATGGGTAATATGTAAACTAGACCTTGACAGCCCAATGTCTAGACAATCGAATCATTAAGGTCCATTACACAGGAGAGCCTGGACTTGTGTCTTAGTTTCCACTAATTCAGGGACTATCCTATAGAATGATAACCTATTATAAAAATGTATTTTTACTTACTTCTGTATTTTGTATTGTTTATTAATCTATTCTAGGTATCGGTATACATATATATCGAAACTGTTTTGCAAATATTTTAATTAATTCAATAGAGGGAAGTCAATAGTTATTCCAGAAGTAAATAACATATTCTCCCATTCCTACTTGCCCAGCTGAATTTTGCATAGCCCCAACTGAGTGATTCATCCGCCGGCGGCCATTTTGGTGCGATATTATCAGCTGGGTGATATGTAGGCGCCAGTGGCACTTTACACAGATCCCCCGCCCTAGGCGAGTCAACGCTGTCGTCTCTGGACGGGCATTACAGATAGCTGGGGGCCGGGAGATGGGGCATGGGGCTGGAGATTAAGTGGGCAGGCGACGGGCAGTGCACAAGCGTTCGATGAGGGCTTCTGGTGTCTGGGCAGCGACTCAGTTGATAATATGTTTTAATTCGAGTGCAAATAGAAAATTATATTGCAATTAAAAGTAAATTGTTTTAATTGCCTGCTTAAACACAGAACAAGAAAAGGCGACAACGTGCCTAATCACAAATATAAAAGAAACGCAACGAGCGGAACGATTTTTGGGTACGATCGCTGATGATTTGATTGATCACATAGGCAGTTAAACGATTCTAAATATCAGCTAGTCGAAACTCACAAAATTTATGGCCTCAAGTCGCTTGCCGTTAGCCGCTGGGAAATCAAGTCTACAAAACCTAATTTGACATTCGGTGGAGACGTTTCGCAATATGCGCTGACTGCTGATACTCAGTGTTAAGGTCAGCAGATGGTCATTGGCGGCACAGCTGACAGCTGACAGCTGACCAGAGTGCGTCGCCAGAGGTCAGTCGGATACTGGACTAATATGCAGAAAGGATTAGATGTCTGCATTGTGTATGCGGCAAGTGGAATACTCTTCGTAATAATAATGATGACTTGGAAAATATATATTTGATTAACGCGATTCTTCCCTTGAGGAATATTGATTTTAATAATGATATGTCAACTGAGAACAAAACCAAAAACTATCAAGCCAATCGCCCTCGCTCTTTTATCTCTTTCCTTAAAAAATTAACTAGTTTGCTGTATCTTTCTCTAAAGAGACCTTTGGCTATCTCACTATTGGGCGCAGGAAATATTGGAATATTTCCAAAAAGTTATGCATATCAATAAATTCACTGTAGCTCATATTAGGTCTGTCGGATTCTCTCTCTCTCTCTCTCTCTCTCTCTCTCTCTCTCTCTCTCTCTCTCTCTCTGGTTTTCTAACACTCTTCCAATATTTCTGAATAATCCTGTTGTTGAGCCGCTAAACGACCAAAGTTAAATGCCGATTGGAAGGGTATAGAATAATCCTGTTGGCTCGCAGGACTAATTGACTATCTACACCCCGCACTACTTAAACCCTTTTCGCCGGCGGGGGTGACTGTGGGTGAGTGCGCAGTATAGTTAGTTGGCGTATGTGTTCTCATTTGGGCCATTTCAATGCGCTTGCTGACTTGACTAAAACTCTCTCACACTCACATTTGCACCCACATCCACGCACACTAACTATAACTAATCCCATCCATATATGCTGTCAGTTTTATTGGTCAGCTGTCAACTTGGACTTTTCTCGTGTCATGCAATGCTGCACTTTCTGTTCGTTTTGGTAACATGAAATGCACAAAAATTCAACTTGCACTGCATTGGACCTCACACGCACACAGATACATAAGTATGTGTGCACACGTATAAGAAAAAAGTTTTCTTATTAATTGAAAGTTGTTTGGCTCCGGGGACGTCCCGTGGCTTATTAGTCACGACTCATGTATTGTGGACAGACGTGAAAACTGTTGCTCAAAAGGCTTAACTATAGTTTTGGCTCTAAAACTGTATGCTCAATTTCAAAACTCACATATGTCTACACTCACACATGCATGCGAATGGCCCAAATGGCGCCTCATTATAAAAATGTTGTCTGTCGCGCCGGAAGCAAGTTAGATTTTGTTTTATCAACACCTTTCTCTCTCTCTCCCGCTCTCTCTCTCAATCTATCGCTCTTAGTTCGTTTTGAACTAAAACAAAATTTAAATATTGACATAGATCTATTGATACGCGCATGTTTACCTTATGCAAGCATTAAGAGCAACATTTTGGCTACTGTCTTTCCTTTCCACATAGATTAACAGAATCGAATTCCAGTAGCTGGGAATGTGAGCATTATTTGCTTTCCATTGATAAGAAGTGGCATGTGTGTTTGTCTGTCTGCACAACAAATTGAAATGTGCATTTATGTCGGTCACAATAGACAGAAAGTGTGTTTAAGATCGAGTTCACTCGCGTTGACATTCGACTAGAAGGAAGTCCCATTGTGAGAAGCGAAATGAAACACACTTGGAGCAGTAAAAGAGTTTTTAGTTAAAGTAAATACTTCAAATTTAGATCAATTTATACATTCCGTCATATGCATACCGCTTAAACTAGTTTATCGACTACTCCTTTAGATATATGCAACTATAATCATCTTTCGAAATGACGGCTATCTGCGCATATTAGAAAATATATGATTTAAGGTCTTCAGCCGAAGTTTAGATAGAGAGACGGTGCGCCTGGGCCATGTGCCAGACTGAAGGACTGAATTCTACTGGGACTCGAGCTCAGCTGCGTTTGAGAACGCCAAATATGCATTCGATCAGGTCCAGAATGATGGATTATTGTTGAAGCTTATACAGTAGTTACTGCAAAACATAAGGGTTCGAGATGCTGAAGCAGCTACCGATGATCCATCCGTTACACTCTATCCGCATCCGAAGGGCAAACTGCAGAGGTGGAAGGTGCGAAGGGGCGCCCTTTTTATTGACTTGACTATGAGCAAAATGGTTAAACAAATATTAAGCAAGTACATCGCATTCATTACAAAAAGAGAGGTACGATCCTTGCTATTGGTGCTAATACTTATATGTATATGGTCCTTCCATATTGATACCAAAATAAGAAAATATTCGTTTTTTTTCTACTGATTGTTATTATAGTTATGGCACGCATTCTTAATTTCTGTCGATCTCGTCTGGAGTCTAGCTCAATCTAGTCTTAATTTAACAATAATCGAATACCATTCAACTGAAATAAGATTATTTAATATGAATCATGCTGAAATGCAATGCAAATCCTCTATCTAACATATAAAGCATATACTATTTGTTCAACAGTCTAAAATTGAGTTCCAAGCTTAACGTTTTACTGACTCATTTGCTTGGCATACAAATAGTTGAGAACTTTGTGTGTGTGCGAGTGGGTGTGGGTGTGGGTGTGGGTGGGGCAATAGGTAAACTCGTAACTCTTTTGGGCTGACAGTCCGAATCCAAGGCCGACAACAAGACTATTTTCTATAACATTTTTGAAAAGGCGCTGCATTGGCTAGATTCGATATAATTTGTTGAGAAAATGCGCGTATACACACAAGGCGGAATGATTTATTATATTGAAATTATCTCATGTAAACAAGTCAAGCTGCCAAGCAGAGCTAATGCCACTTGTCGGCAACAACGGCCCAACCACCAGCACCACCCGCCACAAAGTCAGCCAAATTTGTTAATTTGTCTAATGAAAAATGCTCGAGAGCCCCACAAAATATACATATATACATTTATATATATCTGAAAATGGCCTATGGCGGAGCATTAACACATTGGCCAACATTGAAGGCGACAGTTTTAGACGAGGTATTCGCTCTCACTTTCCTTATCTCCCTCTCTCTGCCTCCCGCTCCCCCCACCTCTCTCGCTCTCTGCGCTGCTGCCTGGCTGAGTTTCTGCACGAAGATTGATGATGACATTAGCATCATTGTCGAAAAATTTTAAGAACGGCAACAAAATTATCAAAGGACGTACGACCGTCTGGAATTGTCAATGTCTTCAAAATGTTAAGTCGCCAAAATGTTTTCAAATTTGTTCTGTTGACATTTTAATTTGCAAATACTTATAGAAGTATTAGAGCGGCTTACACACGCATATATGGATATAAATATGTATGTTTACATATATACAGAGTATATATATTTGTTTATTCTATGCGCATCAATTTCGTTCGAATGTCTAAGAAAGTTACACGAATGCAGCATTAATTGAATTAAATCATCAAAGACGTTGACAGCAGGCCCAGTGACTAAGGACAAGTAATTGTGCTCTAATCCAGACTATCCGAATCGGTACTACCCTTCCGGCCTATTCTGTCCCTTAGACACACATACACACATATATATGTTAAGTTCTCACTTCTAGGCTAGAAGTTCTGGCTCTGGTTCGTTAAATTTTGAAATAAAGAAAGGTATGAATCGGTTATATAGATATATTTTTTGGGATTCCCTCTCGGTCCGGGTCCGATAAGCACGTTTGAACACCATCGATATACCCGAAATTCCCATTTTCAATTGGCGCAGACTAATAAAGTTGAATAAGGAGGTGGGTGGAGTGTGACAAGTGGATTTTAATTTAGAGCACTGAAAGTGTTGACTGTCAGCCATTGGCACGCATACACGCACACGCATGCACACGCATACACGCACACACAGACACAGCACTACTTGTCAACCCACATTTGGCACTTGGTAGCCATTTTTTCTTGGCTTTTATCGAACACCCTTATTTGCGGAGAGCCTCTGGCTGTGTCGAAAGAGAATTTCACACACATAGACCTATTTACAGCCAAGTACATAGAAATAACAAAAGGGAAACTATGCGCATCAGCTTCGCCATTTGTGTGAGTGTGTGTGTGTGAGTGCGTGAGTGTGAGTGTGAGTGTGAGTGTATGGCTCTGCATTTTCGTTGGTGATCCGTCATGTTGTCAGAATGTATTATTCGAATTAAGATTTAATTTTTTTTCTGCCATTGAATTGAATTAACACAACACACACACATACGCACGCATCAAGCAGCTGTGCCACACACACACATACACTCAAGTCCTAAATTCCAAACACTGTCTGCTGTCTGTTAACTTAGTCAGTTCTTATTTTAGCAATTGGAACTGAGCGTTTCCTAGTGATAATTTTAAAAATAAGTCTTAGCTCTAATCTAATACGATTTTACACTCTCGCTCGTTATTATGGTGGCAGTATCAGGCTAGTAACGATTTCGGTTGAAGTAATTATCAATTATCAAGCCTGTCGCGTCGTAATCGACGCCAATGTAGATTAGCCCCGACTTTCAGAGGAGTATTCTGACTGCAAAACTATTTCGACTTTCGAATGCAAATGACTTGCATTTGTATTTAATATGAATCTGAATACGTATTAGGTACAACATTTGTTTTTGGACAAATAGAACTTTTGTTCTGGAACTCATATCAGGAATGCTTGACGTCTATCTGATAACATTGACCACATAGAAGTAATGCTTGAATTATCTTATTTCGATATATCAGAAGTGTTAAGATCAAAATCACATTTAATAACTGCATTTGAGGAAGTTTGCTTATCTACATATCTGCCAAGTTCAAGTTGCGCAGCTCTATTCGAAATGGAAGTTGTATAGGAGATCGATCTTAACTGAAATTGAAATCTTTGCACGTCCAACTAAGCCCTAAGAGTGCCATTCTGCTAATGCCTTAATGCAGCTGGCGGACACCTAGGCCAACAGTCCGTGGCACACACAGAGATATCCATCAATTAGCTTCATCCAGTGGGAATGAAGTAGCGCCTGTCGCAGGGCCCAGTTGAAGTTCAAGCGCACAAACCTACATAATACCAGAGGCCACTACAATGTCCACTTTAAAGCCCAGCAGCGTCAAGCGGTGTCCATTGTTCTTTCCGGACGGGGGGCGGGCGGCAGCGGGGGTTGTCATAAGTTCGATATCGCTTTTTCACAATTGATATAGAAAAAGCACAAATATCATGAGACTAGTGAAGACGAAATGACTTTGAGATACCCTGTAGGCAATGAGGTACGACGAGCTCATATTTTGATAAGATCTGTAGAGGCTATTGGCGTTAGGTATAGAGTGTGTTTTAAATGGAAATACATACAAGAGTTATTCTCTCTCTCTCCATTTATAAAATTACTGGGGCCGAGTTAAAAGTCCAATATACCCTTTTCAAAAGTGCTTAAAGCACAGAGAATTGCTTGTAGATTTATGTACCCTTGAGAGGTACTACCTGTATCATCTTTATTCAGAGTGCAATACGTTTTTTGAATGCTGGCCGCGCCCCCTCGGCCTGTTACATACGTTTGCAGGAAAACATGATGCCTCGCACTGCCATGCTCCGCGGGCTTAGGGTATTCAAGTAACAACAAGTAAGAAAGCTCTAGTCGAGACTGCTCGACTAAGAGATACCCTATTCCTGAATAATTTCTCCTGTAGTACTCTAGTACTTAAAATACGTTTTTTACAAATGGGGGGCGAAGGGGGCGTGGTATCCAAAATCCGTAAATTACAAAATCTTCATATTGCTCAGATGTATGTACACAGTAAATATGAAGTCTCCAGGTCTAAAAGTATCAAAATTACGTCAAATAAATAAAATCAAAATATCGATTATTCTCGATAAAAAAGTAATCGGACAAGTTATCGAAAAAAGATGAACTTGTACAGCGTATGGTATGCACAAGTATGCATACAAGTATGCATACAAAATTTGAAGACTCTAGCTCTTATATCTTCTGAGATCTAGGCGTTCATACGGACGGACGGACAGGGCTATATCGACTCAGCTCGTCGCCCTGATCAAGAATATATATACTTTATGGGGTCTGCCACGCCTCTTTCTGCCTGTTACATACTTTTCACAAAACCATTATACCCTGTTTTCCCATTTTTAATAGGATCAGGGTATAAAAATAAGTAAGCAATAATAAAATTCAAACAACGAAACTTCAAATTGACAGCTTTCGTTTAACTTTTATCTGCTGAAACCGTTTGCTGCCGTCGCACGCACCGCTCTCGATTTGATTGGCCCGTGACCAATAGAAGAAAAGAAAAAAAAACACACACACACACAAGAAAAGAAAACCCAACAAATGCCTGGTTAGGCGGTTGGTCATGAAATCACCTTCACATGTTGGCGCGCCTAGCGAGAGACAATTGTAGAGCTCCGGGGCTCTTGTGGCATTCGGTTTCGGCGTTCTTTGATTTGCAGATCATTGGCTAAATGCGCGTGTTCCGGAGAGCCAGAGAGACGGAGAGCTGGCGACCCAGCAAAGCAGTCGAATTCAAAGAGCGCCGCGAATACCTGGAGAGTCGAGTACCGTTCTGCCTGCACTATCTACGAGTCCGCAGCATTGGCGAGCCAGTTGTCCATTGTCTCTGGCTGGGCATAATCGTAATGTGAGCAGCTTAAAT
This sequence comes from Drosophila mayaguana, assembly GCA_037075325.1. NCBI lineage: Eukaryota > Metazoa > Arthropoda > Insecta > Diptera > Drosophilidae > Drosophila > Drosophila mayaguana. Next base: position 14,176,888 of record JBAMCG010000037.1, on the reverse strand, counting down.
TGTTGGCTGACTACTGTTTGTTCGCTTTGTTTCGTCAAATGAGCTGCTCTAAGCGGCGAATTGTATTTTGTACGCTTGTAATTATTATATACACCGAAAGGCCATTTGGATATAGTGACAAGGTATGCCAAAGCCCAGTGGCCACCGGGGCTCCACTAATTGATGGATGGTCCCAAATTCAAAGGGATTTCACAATTCAGATTATACGTAAACAATTATGTATGTGGCGATCTGAACTGCTTTGCGGATATATCACTTATATTATACGATGCAGTTTGATTTCCACTTAGTATCTTGATAAATATTCACTCTGCTGTCCGCATGAAACTTGGAGAAACTCGCTATCAGTATCTATCAATAAATGTTACGAATGTTATGGCTTGCCTTTTGGACTGTGACGAATCCGAAAACGAAACCGAAAACGAACACCCGATATAATATCTATTCTATTTCAATAATACGTTTGTGTAACTTAGCCAAAGGTGTTCATTGATTTGTATAAAGAGGAATATATTTTGACTTGGCTCAGAAATATTCTAGTATAATGAAACTATATTATTCATATTATACATAGTAGTTAAATAATATAGGAACTGCTTGCTGTTGATAAATTTTCTCTATGACATTCAAAACTACTATTGCCCTGATTTAAACTTCAAAACAAGAACGAATTCTATTTGATTTGACAATATTCTAGATGATATTTGCATTCATTCATTCAGGCGAAGAGACATACTTAACATTACTTGATGGAGTCTGCCACGCCCTCTTCTCATGAATGACTTTCTATAAATAACCAAGCTAAACTTAATCAATTTGACAACTCGTGGCTCTCTACAGTAATAATTATCAACTGTCAAAAGTTTAGCGGGTTGACAATGGACAGGGAAGTTACAATAATAATTCGAGTCCACAACTCAATGCTTAGGCAAACATCTAAGTGTTTTGATTGAGAGATACGAGTGTATAAATTAATTAGCTGCGTGCCTTGCTTATCACTGATCGGGACAGATATTATGTATATATATATACGAAACATAGGTAGATACCTAGCTTTCGAATATCGTGATTGTATGCAATTTTGTTAAGCAGATATTGAGGCGCTTTTTTTTTATCGGCTCAATTGTGGGCTGTGCGCAGTGTTTGCCCGGCACGTAACTGGATACTTATATCATTTCGTAAATTATATACTTGAAAAGTATTAAAGGCAGCCGGGCAGACGCCACGGGCCGTCCAGGCCAGGCCAGGCCAGACTGCGAACCTTATGCGAATGCAAACAAAAGATAAGATATCCTCGCTTTCGGCCCACTGTTTGCACGAAAAATGTCCAAAAAGGCAAACAAGGCGACAGGCCACTGGGATGACAATATTATTATTATTATTCCTCTTTCTGTTTTATTTTACTGTCTCTCTTCTTTTTTTGTTTTGGATAATATTACATAATAAGACGCGTGCACCCTCGAGTATCCTTTAATGCTGGCCACGGCTGTGCGTAGGGAGAAAGGGAAAGGGAAAGGGAACTGGGACAGGAGCTCGAGTTGGCACATGGAGTACACTCGCTGGCCTCAAGGGCGTTCATTCTGTGGCTGGGGGCCTGTCCCCCCGCCTGTCAGGCGGACCACTAATGCGCTTCTCATGTCGTCCGATCTCAACAAACTTTATGAGAACTGACATTTGAGGTGTGTGTAACTGTCGCAGTCCAACCAGCAGAGACACACAGAATTAGGGAGAGAGAGAGAGGCAGAGGGACAGGGAGGGAGAGAGAATTTTGAAAATTTGGAATTCGGGATTTGGGCAGTGATAGTAGCGGGCTTTTAAGTGGTAATTAATGTAAATACCCGGGCATTTATCAGTTTACAAATCGGCTTCAATCCCGAAAGGAAAAGTTGCAGTTGCTGCTGCTGCTGCTGCTGCATTTCCACAGCCCTTTTTTGTAGGGTATTTAATAACACGTTCTCGAAATGTTAGGCTCAACGCGCGCGAGCGAACAAAATTTGTCACGACACATGCCGCACATATTTTATGAGTTATTTGGCTTTGTTTTTTCTCATTCTATTTTTTGTTGTATTTTCTGGTGGCTCCCCAGTGGTGAGGGCCAAGAGCGAGACCCAAGTCCAAGTAGCCAGCGTGATGACCGGTGACAGACAGGCGGGCGGGCGGGCGGTCGGGCGGTCTCGCTGTCCGCCGTTCGCTGTTAGCTGTCTGGACTGGGCGTTTGATCTTATCTCAAATTCCTGGTGGTCACTTTTCTATCCAAAATATCATTTCGTTTAAATAGTCCGACCTTTTTTGTTTTTTATTTTGTAGGTCTCGTTTGTTGTTTCTTTCACATTTTTGTGTGTGTTTTGTTTTGAAATGCAAGTAATTAATTCATTTCGCTGCTGCGTCGCCCTCGCGTGTTGGTGTCAAGAAATATCAAAACATCACATCAAATAAATGTTGAATACGCCACAGCGAGCTGCAAGGGCCGTGCCACTCCTCCAATCGACCCTTACACTGCTGCTGCCCTGGCTAACACCTCTCTGAACTTTGGCCCAGAGCCATTTTTTGTTCATACCCCGCAACCACTGAATATGCGACTAGAGGGTATGCTCTGCTTCTTAAAATGCTTGCAGCCATCGGAAGAAGACTTTGCCGATTCCGTAAAGTCAAGTCTCTATGGGCATTTGGGTAGTCGGAGATCGGAAATTTGATCCGTCTATAAGTGATGGGCTTTAAAGTATGGGTACTTTATTATTATTCAATTTATTTAATTTATTTTTATTTTGTATATATTGTCGATTATTTTTTTTTATATCGCAAGATCTTTACTCTCAAGTTAGGGTATTTGCTAGTCAGCTACTACCAACTGTTTTATTTCATTCCCTTTTTTTTTAGCTAACTAGTCGTAGCGACAGTTATGTTAATTTTCGTGCTAGGTTTCTTTTGGTCAGCTCCTATTCATATTTCATATTTTTTCCATATTTTCACATTTTCACATTTCTGCTTGCGTGTTAGGCCGCTGCCCCGCCCCCAGAGCCCGAGGGGGGAAATGCCGCGACAAAGTGGTGGATCGTTTAAAAAACAATAAAACACGAGGCACTCACAACTCTTTAGCTGCGAACAGTAATTAAATTGTTATGCCACAAGACGTTGCCCATTCGGCTCCCAATTATGAGCGGCCATAAAATAAAGCGCAATAAACGGTAACCAATACACGCATTGCATTCGGCTCGATTTGGGCAGAGCGCCCCAGAAGTTTTAGATAAGTGCACTCTTGATTGGATGTGTGTAAAAATATCTTATAGTATATCTCTAAAAATATCATATAAAACATTAAATTGAATCAAAGTCCTGAGATGACCCAACTCAGATGAAGGACATTTTCTTGTCAATCCGATTAATTACTCAACAAGAATACAGTATACAGTTTTCGAATAGATACAAATTGGAATACTTTGCATGCAGGAGCATAATTAGTCTTATTTGTGTGTCTACTTGTCTAAACAAGGCGAATATGGCAGTTAAGTGAGGTATCTGTAGTTCAGCCGAATCAATGGTAGAGCTATTGGTATGGATAGTCCAATTTCGATATGGAATCATGTATATATACTCGAAATAAGTATATTAATAGGCACTCTATAAGTTAGAGTAAGCAAACAGAATCGGAGTCTACTTGGATAGACGCTATAAAAACTTTCTGATTCAAATGAGCTACTGTACTCAATGCTCCTATTCCTTTTCCACTGCTATTACTCATCCAGCTCCGATTCGATCTTTAAATGAGCGCTCTGTCGAGTGAAATGCTCCTGGCCAAGTCGTCAATGGCGAATTCCGTGTGAGCATTGTAATTAATCTTTGGTTAGCAAACTGGCAGTTAGTCACATAGTCACATAGGCTTTCTGTTTCTCCTCCCTCCACCCCTGATTTTCCCCCTCACGCTTAACCTTTTCAGTGTTTGTGATATGGTCTGGTTATTGAAAAATGCTGATTAACACATTAGAGCTCATTGAATTGAATGCAATGAACGTGAATACCCATGTGAGTGTGAGTGTGTAGGTATTTTTGATACACGCTTTACTGGCAAGCTTCTGCTGTGCGTGAATGCCAATATGTCGAATGCTACCATTTATAACCATGATCGCTGATTATGCTGTTCTCTGACTGAAAATGGATAACATGACAGATGGACCGAAGCAGGCATGTGCGCGCACAGCCAGAGATCGAGACCGAGACCGAGACCGAGGCAGAGGTGGAGGCCGAGCATAAGACTGCGACTTCGACTTCGACTGCGACTGCGACTGCAGTTGAGAGACCTGCTCCCCAGCTTCAGCTTTTGCAGTTGGAACTCAGTGACAGTTCGGTTGCAGCGGGGCTCAAATGAACGAACTCTTTATTTAAATAATCATTTTTTCTGACAGCCAACTTGACTTCCAGATCGGCATCCAGCACCAGCTCTACTCTCGAGCCTCAGCGACAACTGCCAGTCGAGCAGTCGAGCCGTCGAGTCGTCGAGCTTCTTTCCTGATCTTCATTCCGTGCTGCATTTTTTATATTTCATTATGATTTTTCATTTTCTTTTCATTTTCTTTTCTTTGCACGCTTTAATTGTTTGTTTGACTCGCCGTTTAAGCGCCCCGTACGGATTTACAGTCGGACCTGTGTCGTCCACATCTCTCTCTCTCCCTCTCTCTCTCTCTAGCTCTCTCATGTCATTGTCAACCGGGCTTTTGGGTGCGGCGCGTGGGGATCTCTGGCGTCGTTTAATTGAAAACGATGCATGTAAATGACACTTTTCAGCATTAATAAGCAAATATTTGTATGATTATTGGTGTAGCAGGAGGATTACGCTTCAGCTTCAGCTTCGGCTACAGCTTCAGCCGTAACAAGGCAGAAGCTCACTAGCTCTGATATCTGATTGAAGTCGTTCTGTTGTCGCAACAGGTAAAGTGCTTAACTAGTTTCGAAGCCTGGAAGTCAAATGTGTCTGTCACATCAATTTGGCCAACAGGTTCAACGAAGCTCGAGAACATGAATTCAATTTAGTTGCGAAACACTTTCAGTATGGCTTCTTCATAGAATGTGATTATGTAAGGGTTAGAAACTGGAAAGGTATGTTGTATAGTTCTCAGTGACTGAAAAATGTATGAAAGTTTCTCAGAAACAAGCACTTATCATTGATTAGTTGAAAAATAATTTAAAAATCATAAAACAAATGTAATATATTTACTGTCCTATTTTCTCTATAAATCGTGAGAGTAATTTCACAGAATATTATTAAGTGAAGAAAAGAAATAGTTTTAACTAAAACATATTCATAATAACTAAACATTTTGGGTACCTACAAGATCTGAGCAGTTTTTATACAAATATTTAGATCTGTATAGCTCAGAGAGGTAAAGCCATAAGTAATAAAATACAAATTAATTATTAACTAATAATGAGTTTCGAAAAATGTATTTGCAATAATAAATAAATTTCGTAGAAATATTTGAGTCAAATACTTAATCGTGCGTTTGAGTTAATAATCTTTGAGCATTTCTCTTAGGCTGGCTAATTCCGAGATAAAAACTTCTCGGCGCAGTGACAAGTGACAACCTGACTGACTGCACAGCATTGACAAAAATTATCAGAAATATGCAAGAAATATGCCAAAGGCTAGTGGCAAGAATGTTGGAGAGGGGAGACAGGGCAGAGAGGGAGAGAGAGAGAGGGACTCCAAAGCAGGCAGAAATCATTGTGAGAGACCGTCAGGCAAAATCTTTGGCATTTGAAGAGACATTCTTATTTTTAGGTGACATGCCCTCGGTGGGACGTCTGACGCACTTGGCTCTTGCGCGTATATATCTCGACTGTCAATCAGTTTTGAAAGTCATCGTATTTTTTCAGTTTTTTTTATTATTTGATTTTGTTTCATTTTGTTTTATTTGACCCTTTCTCTCAGTTTCATTTTTTTTCGGATTTGTCATACGCCGCAGCTACTTAGGAATACCCGTACAACAGGTTTAAAACATGATCTATTGATGGCTGCGTTTAAGTTGACTTCTGTTACAAGCCCTCTAACAACGATGGAACACCTATCAGATATTCGCGTAAGCTGAATGGCTTTGTACATAATTGACAATGCATGTAGACATTTATATACCTTAAAGAATATTGCATGAGGGAGCGCTAATATTTCTAATAAATATATGAGTCCTCAAAAATTTACATATGCATACATTTTTAGATGTTAGAGGAAATGATGTGCGTATAATAATGTTATTAGAAATTATAACGCTTTCCCATATAATTCTCTATAATATATATAGATGTACATATAAATGTATCTCTACGTACTTACATATATATACATGAATAGATGTTGAATCAAATTACATGAGGAAGCATTTTAAGTAACATTTCTAGTAACATCTCACAATATATATGTATGACATACATATGTGAATCTCTATATATTTATTAAATGTTAAAATGTTAAATGTAAATGTAAATTACATTTAACATTTTAACATTTCTAATAACATTTGACAGAATATCTGAGTCTCTACGGAGACTATAAGACGTAACAGTTTAAACTATTGATATAAAGGTTACGGGCTTCGTATTTTCGATTATTGATTTTCGATCTTTCAAATTGCTCACATCGGCGACAGCTAATTTGCGACAGTAGCTTTAATCGTTGCCTGTGGGCGAATTGTTAATTGGAACAACACTTGGACAACGTTCCAGCTTCAGGATTACTTTACAAGCCTTTTCAACAACTCTTATTTATGCGCATAATCTATTTTAGAGATTTTATATAAAAGTCATTCGTTATTGAATGCGACTGATGGATATTACTCAGATATATAGTCATATAGGGTAAGCTAGCTTGGTCAAGACAATAAATAGATGTGTAATTGCGGGGAACACTCACCTTGGGGCTTGGGAACATTCCGCTTGAGCTGCATCCATTTGTATGTTGGAATGTTGGTCGCGTGATTTGGGGATTTGGATTGGGAGTTCGCTTGATGCGTGGAGTTCGCAGCGGAAGCAGATGCTGTGGATGATGAGGTGGAGCTGCCAGGTGAGGTAACGCCGCCGCCACGTTGATTCCTTGCCATGGACAGGCAGTTGTTGGAGCTGTTGGGTGATATCGAATGCTGCGGCACCGCCTGAGCAGGTGCACTACCGGCCGCATGTTGCTGAAGTTGTTGCGGTTGCTGTTGCTGCTGCTGTTGCTGCTGTTGTGCGCTGCTAGTTAAGCTGGCTAAGTGTCCGTGACTGAGACCATGATGCAGGTGCGCGTGCGGATAGTCGATGGCAATGCCTGCATCTAAGGCATAGCCGCCTCCCATGTGTTGATGATGGTGCCACATTTGAGGCGGCGACTGCTGCTGTCCGGCAGCCAGCTGCAACATGGTATCCGACGGATCCTCCAGCATCATGCCGGGCGCTGCAGCCGCATAGCCCGCATGCAGCACTGCCGCATACTTCTCCTCCATTTGGCCGGCGTAGACATGTGGCTGCGTCTGCGCCACACTTGGCGAATAGAGGCAGTCCAGGTTAGTGTACATCATGCCGTTCTCCGAGCTAATAATGGGCGCATGCGCATCCAGAGCCTGCTGCTGATGCTGCTGCTGTTGTTGCTGCTGCTGTGTCGCATTGGCCGCTGTCACAGGCGAATTGTTGGCAGGAGGCGGTACGGTTGCTACAGCGGCTGTGGCGTAGTACGGGTTCACCGAATCGCTGTCGTAGTAGGAGTCGGCGGGCGAGTGGCTAGTGGGATGTAGTGGAGTACTGCCGGAGGCTGCCACAGCCGCCGTGGTTGTGATGCCGTACTCCGCTGCGCTGGGACTAAACAGATGCGAATGCGGGTAAAGTTGCTGCTGCTGCTGCTGTTGCTGCTGCTGCTGCTGTTGCTGCTGTTGCTGCTGTTGCTGTTGCTGCTGTGCAAGTGGATGTTGCAGCTGATGTTGGGTTGGCGGCGGCGTTAGCTGTTGCTGATAGTAATTGGGCGAGTTGCTGTCGTAGCCGTTGTAGGCAAGTTGCTGCTGCTGCAATTGCTGTTGCTGCTGTTGGTGCTGCGGGTGTTGTTGCTGCTGCTGCTGTTGAATATGGTGGGTCGGGGAGGGAAAGTAGTTGCTGCCATAGCCATCGTAGGCCGTGGCCGTAGCATGTGGATGATGATGTGGATGGTTGCCGTACATGCTGCTAACGTCCATCATATTGTAGCCAAGACTGCACTCAACAATTTTGATTGCCTAAAATAGGGGCGAGACGGGGAATGTTGCCTGAATTTGTGTCTAGTGCAAAGCCTTAAGGTATTGCCTAAAGTTGAATGTTCATTACAATTAGTTGGGATGAATTGTGCTAAAGAATTGTATGTTGCCAATTCAAAATACATACAAACAAACAAACATATGAAGATAGAATTCTTCTGTAATGAAATTCTTTAAGGTAAAAGTGAAGTTCAGATATTAGAAACTTGCTTTGACAGAAAGTCGAAATGTAGATGTAGATATGACTTAAGTAAAGTATTGGGCAATACAGCTAAAGGCCCTAAAATGGCTTGCTTTACACTTTTGACAGATTCAAGTGTTTGCTTTTCTTTTTCCAACATAAATAAACTAACTTTTTTCAAAAAAGAACTTTGTTGAGTGCGCCCAGAAGCTTGTTGAAACAGAGGCGCGTTTGCGTATAGTATGTGTTTGATTTGAAACTCGCGCCCTTCGTTTGCTTTTCGGTATACTTTGGTATATTGGCATTAACAGTTACAAGAAACACGACATAACTGTGTGCAGTTACAGTTCCGACGGTTTCTCCTTCTGATTTTGTTTTACGCGACGGTTCTCGAGCTTCGTGCTGCAAGCGCGCTAACCCAGTGGCGACTGATTGCTGGCCGCGCAGCCAACAGACACAGCCAAGCAAACGCACACGGCGACGTCTGGCGTGTGAGCAGGCCACGCCCAGCGAGCGAGCACAGCTGTCGTCTCGCTCGCGCACACACGCCGGGCCCTGGCGCGCCCCGCTCGCTTTGCTGCATAGTGACGGCTCTCTCTCGCAGCTGCTTCGTGCTGAGCTCTTATCAGAGGACTGTCGGCAAGCCGTGGATATTACCGGTTTTGGCAGTTGCTGTTTTCATTTCGATTTTTTGCTGTTGTTTTTTGCCGGTTATAGCCCCGGTCCCGGTCTCGGTCCCTTGGCAAATGCTGATATTAGAGTTACGCCCATGTTTCATGTCTTATTTAACTGGAAGTGACACAAGCACACACAGACATGCACACACATACATATATATAGTATATATATTTAATTTTTGGCACGTTTTGTTAGTTTTTGGTTTTCGCACCTACACACGGCTAGAAACTCCCAAATGAATTGATAATGCAGGTAGTGGCCAAAAATTGGTCAACGAAGCTTCAATGGGATGTGTGCCAGCTGTGCAGCTGTCAATCGTCATCATCATATCCACATATGACAGGCCCATCTATGGCTGCTGTGGAATTTCAATGCGGCTCGTCCCGTTGCCGTCTCTCTCTCTCTCTCTCTCTCTCTCTCTCTGAATCTGAATCTTACTCTGTCTCTGAGTCTGACTCAGTGGGATGCAATTCGTAGGCGCCCCCTACGAGTCACACTGCCCAGATAGAGATACCAACATTCAAATGTCTTCATGATCCGTACTCCGGCATTGCACCTTTCACGCACAATGCATCATTTTTGGCTGCCTGTCTGTTCGTGCTGTCTGGAAAACTTTTGTGTGTTTGTTGCTGTTGGGTTTCTCCTTTATGTGCGAGTTGATTGACATTTTCACAAGTTTTTGTCGTGTACTCATAGTTGTTTGGTTTAGCTAACCGTGCCCGATTCCAGTCCCAGTCCCAGTGCCAATCCCAGCCCGTAGCGTACACTGAATCCACTTTCCATTCCCCTTTGCTGCACGACTTACTTTGGCCTGTTGGACAGTATCTCGTCCTTTCGGGCCTCTGCCCAGCGCTCCAAGGTGATTTGTTATATTTTCGGACAGCAGCAATTAATAGTAACAGGATGTGTGTGTTTTTATTTTCAGCATCGGCTTCAGCATCAGCTTCAGCTTCAGCGTCAGTTTCCAATCCCAACTCCACGTCTACATCCACTGTCCCACATCAAGGCAAGTGGTTATATCCTCCCTGAGACTCACGCACATGGCTGAACAACAGAGCTCAGCAACAACCAGGAAATTGCGTCTTATTTGGAAATATCAAGGTGTAAAGACAAAGTCCATACAGCCGATTGATGCCCATTGGCTGTTAACGCATTCGCGCTGCAGCAAAAAGAGTGTTTAAGCCGAATTGCATACCTTATCTATATAAAACAAGTAAGAACGTTACAGCCGGGCGTTGCCGATCGCACAATACTCGTTCACATCCCGTTTTCTGATTTGCCACACCAATGATTGGTAAATCAATACAGGGTGCTATCAGAAATTTAGTCGCTAAGCTTTGACTTTCTAGCTCCAATAATATTTGGCCAGTTCTTTGAATAAGCCAAAGGTCATATGGCTATTCGGAGCGTAAGCCAGGGTAGGTTTCGATATGCCGCGGGACAATTACTTTTGGGTCATCAATAGCGGAGGTATCCAGTAACTGAACTATCCAAATTTGAAGCTTCTAGCTCATTAACTGAAGGAGATATAAACTTTTGCGATTTGCCACGCCCCCTGTGGGCGTAGATATATCGCCCAAAGCTTTTTGGTCTTGGGTGGTCAGCCGGAGTATATATACCAAATTTCAGGTTTAGCTTTAGCTTTAGTCTCATTAGTGCCCAAAATATAGGGGAATTTGGAAATTCAGATCCGATTTGGTTTCATCGATCTTTATAGAATCGTAACAGCTTTAAAACGGTAGAAGAACCCGTTTCACCCGATTTACCATGCCCCCGATGTGTGTAGATATATCCGCCATAGCTTTTAGATCTTGAGTGCTCAACGTGGATCTATATTACATTTAAGCTTTCTAGATTTTCAACTAATATGATTCCTGCCATTTTCTGCATTTTCTAAATGGCGTTCATGGAGAGATTTGGAAAGACGAACGAACATACTTCGGAAAAAAACCAATATACTCATTTCGCATTCGTGAATTATTGTAAACATTTTTTGTTGTGTGTAAAAATAATGAATTAGACTATAATTAGATCCTGTCAATAAATTAAAATTTATTAATCTAAATTTAATAATCCATTCAATAAATAAATATTTTACAAAAAAATTGTCAATATTTGCAGCTGTTTTTGAATTTAATTGATTTTTCGAAGCTCGTAAAAGCTGAATATTATTTATATACGCTTTACTAAACACATAAATTTAAATTTAAATTAATTTTGTGCAACTCTTAAAAAGCGTAAGAGATAAATTAAGTTTAATGAGGTGTTAAATCAATTGTCTGGAAGTAGAGAAAATATAATTGCTATATATAAATAGGCTTCGAACGCTCGACTCAGGTTGTAATATTTCTTAGTTAATAAGTAATACGCACTTTTCTAATGTACAATAGAATATCATTATTATGCCATTATTATTATATTATGTACATGGAATACCACAACAAAAGGAACGTATGTATGTAAGACATGCACAAGACGGCTCAAAATAACATTCGTATAAAGCTTATTTAGAAATAAGTAAGCAATCTCTGTCGAGACAGCTCGACTACCAGATCCCCTGAACCCCTCGAGGATCTGATATTTCGCGTCTTTCTGCTTAAACAAGAAACAATATATGCACATACACACGCAATATGTGCGCATTTACCAAAGCACAAGTCTCTTGTGTTTGAAATGCGACTTTAGCAAATTGAATGGTGAGGAGGTTAATATAGGGTAGGGGGAGTATTATAACAAAAATTATAAATAAATTAAATTATTAAATTATCATTTAAACTTTGAGGACTCTAGCTCTAAAGATGTAGGAGATATAATTTTATAAGTAATTTTCGTAAGGGTTTTAATCGATAACCGTATAACGGGAATTAACGATTTTTCTCAATATTCGCGTGATATACACCTAGGAAAAACATCAACGTCTCTATCTCTCATATCTTCTAAGATCGACGCGTTTACAAATACGGACAGATAGACAGACGGACAGGGTTAAAACGACTCATCTCGTCACCCTGATCATGAATATATATACTTTGTGGGCTTCTTCAGCATTAAAAATGGGAAATCAGGGTATAATGATTTTTTTGGATGATTCTGTAGTTTGACATCAAAATGCATCGCTGCACACTTTATATATTAAATTATAGTGAATACTCGAATAGCTGTCCTAAACGAAAAAAACATTATATAAGCTACACGGAAACTTATATTAATTTTGAAATAATCATATTAAGTATCGTAAAATTAAATCGTATTATTTCCTCATATGTCTTAAAAATTCATCCTGCCGTCTAAGCAATTCCTAAAAAGCTGAAAGCTGTATACACCTACCATATCTTCTTGATTTGTCAATTCAAGTATATGTATATGCCTTCTTTAGACTCCTGCAACAGTGGTTATTTAATCTTATTACTATATTTTCACTATATCACTATATTCAGATCCGACATATAGTCATCGTAAGATCATAAGATTTTTTATCTTGAGTTATCAACGCGACTATATATTCCGAATTGCGGCCCTCTGGCACTATATCTGATAGGGCTTCAGACATACCGGAGAATGTATTTTCCTATTTCGACTCTTGACTCTTTATATATTCCAAAATTTAAGTCTCTAGCCTCAATAGCGTCGCAACATTCATACGAACAGAAGCATGAACTACAATGCGGATAGAGCCAATGTACTCTTTCTCTCTTTTGAGTAATTAGAAGGTATTCATTATTTTTGTAGTCATTATAATTTCTAAAAGTTAGCTCAAAAATATTTTTGTATAAATCTAATTATTACTTGGGACTAGCGAATCCCCTAACTTTTACACCCATTCATTTCCCCTTCGCCCCATTTATATATATGCATGTGTTTCCGTACATACATACATAGAAAATAGCACATGCACACCAACACACGCAGCTTACGCAGTGGCCGCGCTTGGGCCGTGCTTAAGGGATTTACTATGGGATATCAATTGTTGAATAACTTTTGTCCTCAATGCATTCTCTCTATGAAGTTTTGTGGGCATAGTGATGATAAAGATATCCAAAATCGAATATAGGAAACTAAACAAAACAAAAGAGTAAACACAATTTTATTATCGATATTTTAATAATTTAATAATAAATAAATACGATGGGTTATCGAAAAAAAAAATAAACAAAAAATTATATAGTCCTATTGCATAAAGAATACAGGAGGTTTACAAGATCGATGACGATGACGATCGAGACGAACAGTTGCATATGTGTGTATATATCCCCTCAGCTCATTGTCTTAATAAGGAATACACACACACGCACACGCACACACACACACACACGCGCGCGCACACACACACTCACACACACACACACATATACGCACACAAGTATATATATATATATTTATATATGTAGGCACGATGAAAGTCTTATTGATTATTTCTCATTATAGAATATCAAATTACAAAATAATATTTATTCTGAATAGTATTGCTATTACTTGAAATATATATAGACTTTCTGCCCCAGACTGTTGTGACTTTGGCTTTCTTCGTACCTTAAGCCCGTAAGCATATCTTTCAGGCTCGGCTTATGCTACATGGTAATTAACTTATCATAATGGGGATGGGGACACACTGGTCACATGGGAGCCGAGCCATCAAACTACCTGAGCGCTCTTGACGCCGTCGGAAGTATGATATATAGATACGATAGGCGTCAATATGATCGGTCGGCCGACAAGCGAATGATCGTCTTAACTCATTGAAAAGAAACAAGTAGAAGTGTGTCAGAAGAACCAGACTGGGATATACCCTGTGCGGATATGCTCTGTCAATCCCGCTACTTATAAGAAGGTAAATATACATTTTCGGTTAGTCTTAGTCAGTAGGAGAGTCCAGTTACTAAGTTTTGTATCCTTTCAATTAATGCTTCTGTATTATTATTACGATATATAATATCAATTGATTTTGATCGATAACGAAGAAGTAGAACGAGATTTCGAACAAAATTATATATAGTATTGTAGTATTAGACAATATTAACTACAGCCAACTGTAAGACGGGTGGATGGGCTTGAGTAATATAGCTACGTCATCCCGGTAAAGAATATGCTATATAGGGCGAGCCTCCTTCTGGTTGTTCGACACACGTGGCGCACTTGGTTAAAAACATCAATCCCCTTCAGCAACTTTCATTGGGCCTAGGGTATAGAAAGAAGTGACCAAAACTCTGACGCCAGCGCTTGAGAAGAGGAGGGGATGCGTCGTTACAAAGCGACTTTGAATGTTGTTGTCACTTGCAGTGGCAGCTGCCCCTGAGAGAGGTATGGGAGACATAGGTAGAGAGAGGGAGAGAGAGAGAGAGAGAGAGAGGGGGAGACGTGACGAGTAACGGTAACAGTAACAGTAACAGTCGTAATTGGCGCTGCACAAATTGATGGATTGCCCGTCGCGACTGTCCAAGCTCCTCGTCTGTCCCAATGGCGGCCTTTTGTAGTTTTTCTTTTACATATATTCTTTACACACACACACATATGTGTATATACACATATATACATATTTACCTATTTCGGTTAAATCGATATTTGTGCCATTTTTTGTGCAGCTTTTGACTTTGTATTTGTGTAATGATTAATTAATTGTACGCACTTATCGGGCTTTACTGTTGCCTGTTGCCTGTCGCCTGTTGCACTGACGGCGGCTGTCGCCAAATTGGTAACAGTGCTTTCAGTGCTCCACTGCTCCAGTGCTGCGGTGCACCGAGAGCCTCTTCTAATTGAATACGTAATTACGAGTCTTGCAGACGTCCTCATTGTTTTAATTAATACGATTTTAAGCTGATTATTGGTCGAAACCCTAATTGGAGCATAAATTCATCACGGCTAAATCGTTTTAAAATGCACCAGTAGGTGGGTGCGCCAGACACCGTCTCTTCTCAGTGATTGATATATGAAAGTTCATATCAAGGTATTATAAACTAATTGGGTGCATTCTTAAACCATTAAATATAGTCTTAATAATATTCTTCTGTTTCGAGATGTAATGCCTAAAGAGTTTTCCATTGCGGCTCGAAAATATCTGCAATTGTCACACATTACGCAAAATACATATTGATCATGATTTATATATGTATTTATTAATGAGCAGATCATTACAAAAATTCAAATTTACAAATATTTATAAACATTACCTCGGTTTTTGTTCAAATGATAATGACTTTACTAAGTAGGTTTTCATTTTACAAAAGTGTTGAGTTTTACATGCCCCATTTAGTCTAGTCCACTCTAGTCCTTTTCTACTCAAACATAATCCTAATACAATAAAAATTAATTTGTATGAAAGTTACATAAGTACGAGGGGAAAGACTTATACTAAAAACCCATAAGTATATAGGAAACATTAATGGCAAATTATTAGGTAATGATTCAATTTGTTGTAATGCGTAATTCAGTTAGAGATTTCATAAGTTAAGAGATATTTCTATATAAATTTGGAGATTTAATATGACCCTTTCCGAAATTTATTATTAATTTTATAATTTAACTGCTTCTTTGACAGCTTCTTTCCAATTAAATATTAGCCAAATCAGCGAACAGGTAAGAGCGTTACAGTCAGCTGCTGACGTCTGTAAAACTATATTTGAGGTTGTCGTAGCTGTTAAATTTCTAAATATGTGTTATACGTTAATAAATGGAACATCTTATATTAAAGGAGGCTACTAATATATGTAGCTGTATGACCAAGTAATAGAGTTTTTGTTTCAAGAGATGTAGATGTGGTGGACGTACCCACAAAGTTTATAGCTGTGGGTCCTGAGTGAGAAATGCTCTGCTATATAGATAATCGGGGAAGTGGACAGGGTTAGGAATAAATCATTATTCAAAATCAAAATACTAAAAATTAATATCATGTAAATTTGTTATAAACAATATTTTCTACTTAATGCTACGCTATGCTCTGATTTGGAAACGAGTTTTGAGTTGCTCGGATGGTTTCCCATGAGGTTTTCTTCTGAAAAATGCACAGCTCCAAAATACATATGTATTGGAAGCATTTGTATTGAATTAAGTCGATAGGTGGGCTAGTGGGCTGGTGCTGGGGAAATATGTATAAATAAATTGCGCTATCTTATCTCAAATTGCAAATTGCAATTGAAATATCATATATATATATATACATTAATGTATGTATAACTAAATAAATATGCAGCTGACTTTAATATCTGATGACATAAATTCACCTTATTATAACAGTGTTTACAATGTGAATGAATTTACAATTGACCTTGGCTTAATGTGATGCAAAGTTATGCAAAGCTTCCATGTTTAAATGCTTAAGTGCTTGGAACGCCGCGTTTCAGCCTGCGGACCGACCTCTCGAGTATCTTTCATTTTCGACTCGAGCGCGGATAAAGTCCGAGCGAGACAACTAGTGTCGCAGCGCTTATCCGAGTGTGTGTAGCAGCCAATGGGAGTGAAGACGTTTTTGCCTCGACCCCGATTGGACTGCAGCCCAACCCCTGTTCTCTGCTGCTTAGCCCATCTTCGGGCAGCTGCGCGATGGCACTCTATTGAGATCTTGTACATATGTATGTGACTGTGCGCTGACTACAGCGGCTCATCGGTTGCAAAATTTGTACAGATGCTAACCGAGGACAAAAGAAGCGTGCTGTTATTCAAATTGAATGGCCGGATAACAAATTTGTGTAAATTTGGCGGTGAGCATTTAACTGGAATCATTTTCAAATACATTCAACACCTTCTATAAGTTTATGGATGCTGACATTCCTCCATGCAACTGAATTATATCTATATATTTTCAAATGGATTTGGAACATTTATAGATATTAGATGGATTTTATAAACTTGTGATTTTTTTTTTGTGAAGAATAAGTGCATTCCCAAGTTATCAATTTGATTATAAACTGTTTTATTATTTTATATAGATGAAATCAATGGAAAATAAAGGCTACTTAACAATGAACTATATCTAGTTTATTATTAATCAGGAAATTCTTTAATAACATATTTTTTGTAACAGTTTCGTTTCTTTTCATTCTCTCCTTAAGATTAGTCAGAACGGAAGTTAGGGGAGAGTACAGTTCGCAAGTGCTATATACGGATGCACACATAGATATGTGCATATGTACTTACTTGCAGACACACAGGAAAACATTCAAACGTAAAACATGTCTATAAACATTTACAGCACATTTGCTTTAAATTTACAGTACCTTTAAACTTATAATTAATTCATGAAAAATAAAAAATAAAAATTAGATTTGTACATCGAAAACCCCTTTGTCTGCTTTGACCAATATTCCGCTCGATGGGAAATATCGGTATTCATTTCTGTGTATGTTTAGCATTTAGTCTCAGGATGTACATATACTCAGATTAATCAGTTAGAATGTTGTTAAGGTATGTAAATCTGTATACGTTGTTACAACTGAGTTCTTCGTCACTAATATAAACGATAGTAGTAGTAGCTAATGAAATTTCTCCATTGACTATTTGGTATTATTTCTGTTAAGTTACTTTTTTGCCTTACACTGCTGTTGCGTGGCGACATTAGCGCCCTCTTTGGGGAACGTTTATACGACACAAATTCTATAACATACTTTTAGGCGAACGAATTATTGGTTGAATTTATTAGCTGTAGCTAAATGGCTTACGCAAACTATTGAATTTGCTCAAATTAAATTGAAGTCAATTGGTATTAAGTATATGTTACTAAAACAAATTAAACAAATAATTAACATGAACGTTAAGAATATATAGATAGATTATAGACTTCACTCCACAACTTCTCTTAACTTATAGCTTAAGATCTGTCAAAGTTTTGAATAGTTTCTATTTTTCAATAAGCTTCAAAATTGGTAATTATTATAAAATAGTTATTCTATAAGGTGCAAGAGTCAATATGTGGACAAGGAACTTATCGCAGTGTATTAACTGGTATTCGGTAGTAGATATTGCGTAATTAATATGTATTCAGTAGAATAAAGTTTAAGAGTATTTATAACTATTCAGCAGAGTGGACAAAAATCAAAATATAAATATATACAACTATGAATAAAATAAAAATTCAGATTCACAGTCGATGCGCCTCCTTCCACTCCTTTGGGTGCGATGCTTATGGTTCCACAGCTAATCAGTCATTGATAGCCGTTCGAGTTAAGAGCAAGTTCCAGCTCACCTACCTTGATCCATCACCAACTCTTGCTCCCATACCCTGTCAACGGCCGTTGCCACCCATCGCGTGCCAGCTCTGTTGAAATCGCCGATACATGTCGCTCATCCGCAAACTGTTTCGTGTGCATATATTTCGGCACTAGAGCTAACGAAAGAGGGTGAAAGAGACATTGTCCGATGTTGAAATTCAAACCGTAGCAAACATGAAAATAGAGAGAGAGAGAGAAAAGAAGAGAGGGAGAGAAACAGAGGTGGAGATTCATTAACAAGGACAGAGAATAAAACATATAAAGGCGGAGACACAGAAAAAAAAGTAGAAAGAGAAAATGAGAGATGAAGCGACAGAGAATTAGAGGGGGAGGGAGAGACAAGATATGGAATGAAATAGGTAAAGACACAGAACCTGAAACCGAGAGAGAGAAAGAGAGAGAGAGAGAGAGAGAGAGAGCAAAAGAGAGAGATAGGGGTGAGCGACGGGAGAGGGAGAAAAATACAGAGAAAAGGATTCAGGTAAAAAGCAGAAACGGAAGGAAAAACGGAAAGCCAGAGAAGAGAGAGATAGAGGGACAGAGAGAGAAAGAGGGAGTGAGCGAGGGATGGGTAGGGGGGAGAGATCAGCAGAATAACCAGAAACGGAAAAGGAAACAGCGTGAGAGGACGAGAGAGAGAGGGAGAGAGAGAGGGAGAGACGGATGCAGGATAGGCAATGAAACAGTAACACGTAAAGACACAGAACCTGAAACCTGGAAAGAGTAGGTCCGATAGAAAGGGAGAGAAACAGAATCTGAATCCACTTGAAAATTGAACTAAAATGCATACTCTAAATTTAATTGAAATCCATTCAGCAATAGAAAAAAGCAATTTCACCGTAAACTCTAGTTTTTAATCGAGGAATCACACTTGCAATGTTCGTGTGCTTACTGTACCTACACATACATTCATAATTTGAAGGAGCGAAGATTGTTTGGAACTCACGGTATAGCATATTATGTATATATGTATATCATGCTCCCCCGCCAAGAGGTCTTACTTATTTATTTGAAATGTACTCTAACAAATTACATTGTAATATCTATTGGGTATTTCTGTTCTGCTATACTTCCTATCAAATTGAAGAAATCGGTAAACAAAATAAGAACTCTAATGAGCGTTAAGTAAATAAATATATCACACTTTTGTACTTCGCATAGGAAGTTTGGATGGCGACAAAAATAAAAAAGAAAAAAGCGCGAGCATGCGAAATCCAATTAAAACTCAAATGAAACGTAACAAATTTTTAAGGTCACGTCTGATCAGGTGCAAGGCCGGGGGGGGGGGGGGGGGGGGGGGGGGGAGAGGCGACAACAAAAGGTGCCACATGTGCGTCTGTGTGTGTGTGTGTGTGTGTGCGTTTGTGTGTGGACAAGTGCATGGCAGTCAATTTGAAAAACCGTTGTTATGCATTTGCGCATGCGCTGCATACCATATCATTCATAATGGCACTAAGTGAGCTGTGCGCCTGTGTGTGCCTTTCGAAAGCGAAAACAAATGAGCGATCTCGTCGATTTAGTGGCTGGTATGCGACTTCTGAGTATCTGAGACCAATATTAATTCGGCTCGAGTGCGTCCAATTCAATCAAGAAGGCATTATGCCTTTATGGCATGCTTGCTGCTGTTGTTGTTGTTGCGTTGACTGACTATTGTTGTTGTTGTCATCGTCATTGCTGCTGTTGTTTTTGTCACTTGTACGCTTAGCCTTGGCTAACAGTGTGCTTGGCGGTGCGATAGTACGCCCGCTCCGCTCGCCCGTCGACAGAGCGCATGCTCCTCCTCCACCAGTAGCAGCAGCACCTACTTGGCTTCTAGTCTTGCTCGTCGCTGAGCTTTAGTTATGGTCGCTTTGTATTTTGGTATTGTCGCCGGCGTTTTGTGACGCAAGTGCACTCATTTGGTTGCGAGTGCGGGCACACCGGCGGGCCTCGTGGCGCGGTATAAAAGCCCCTAGTTGGACATCGTTCAAATCAGTTCACAGCCAAGTTCGGTATCTAGAGCAACAAAAACCCCAAAACAATGGCATTCAAAGTAAGCCAGTCCCAGGATTAAGTGAAAACCTGTGTATCTAAATCGTGTCTGTGTGTGTGTGTGTTTCATCTACTTGCAGTTCACCATTCTCTTCGCCGCCTGCATCGCTGTTGCTAGCGCTGGAGTCGTGCCCGTAGCCGCGCCCTTGGCCGCCGTTGCCCAGGTGGAGGAATACGACCCCCATCCCCAATACACCTACGGATATGACGTTAAGGATGCAATCTCTGGCGACTCGAAGACCCAGGTGGAGACCCGTGACGGCGACATCGTCCAGGGCCAGTACTCGCTGAATGATGCCGATGGCTACCGACGCATTGTGGACTACACCGCCGACCCGATCAACGGCTTCAATGCTGTGGTGCGTCGCGAGCCACTGGTCGCCGCTGTGGCCGCTGCTCCCGCTCCAGTTGTTCGCGCTGCTCCCGTTGTCGCTGCTCCCGCTCCAGTCGTTCGCGCTGCTCCCGTTGTGGCTGCCCCAGCTCCCTTGGCCTATGCCGCTGCTCCGGCTCCTATTGTCAAGGCAGCAGCGCCTTTGGTCGCCGCTGGCCCAGCTATCGTCAAGACGCAGTACGCTTCTCCTCTTATCTCGTACGCCTATTAGGTTTCCAAATAGGCGCTGCCCGACCTGATAATTGCCGTTAGTTGTTATTGAATAAAGAATGTGATGTCATAGAACAATTTTCTAGTTTCATTTGATTTATTGATCATTTCATACGCTGATGTGAGGCGTTTACAGGAACGTCTCTGTTAACTGTTTTAGGTCTCATCGGAATAAAATATTTCTATTACAACTTAAATTGCGTATATATATTCTATTTAAATTCTGTAGGCAATTACGTTTTCTTGGTATTCCTGATTCCCAAATATCTGTTTTCACGAAAGTTAAACGAGTTTATTGGTTTTGTGCGTCCCTCTGTTCGTATGAACGCAAATTTTCAATAATTGTTACGTCTCTTTAGGGGCATGGCATATCGAAAAATACCCTGTAATTTTCACATTTTTGTATCGTATGCATCAATATTTTACATCTACTTTACTTTATTATGTGCCTACGCCCACAGGGGGCGTAGGGTGTGAATGAGTATTCTGTAGTCAGTAACGCCCAGCTAAATCGTTGTTCCTTACTTTTCACATTTAATTTCAAACAACATATTTTAAAATTTTTTAAAACTCATCATATTATCACAATAACATAATAATAATTTGGATCTGCTTTTCATTATACAATAGATCGATTTTATAATAAAACTCTCAAGTTATATATTTCTATATTTTCCATTCATACTAGGTCAATGATTCGATAAACTTAATATTTAATATTAATTTTTTAATTTGGAATACTAAGTATTTCTCTTTATATAATGATTTATACTTTAGAAGATTTAAATATAATTTTAAAAATTATATACTTAACGTCAGAATCTCGCTTAAATGTTCGACCCTTTATTTCTTATCTGATAAGTATGTTTACATCAAAAATGTTTTGGAATATAGAAAATTAGGAGAACCATATTCTTTTCACATATTCAATTTATCCTTAACACCTATTACAGCTAAGAAACTACGAAACTAAAAGGGTTTTAGATTTTTAGCTATAGCCCTATATTGATTTTTATATACCTAATGCACAAAGATATATTTTTGCACATGCAATGCTGGAAAATCCCAGAAGAAATTAAAAAATATTACAAGCCGAAACTGAAGTTACTTTCCCTCTTCAGTAGCTGCCTATATCAAGGTCGGTCGACACTGAGCCACTTTAAAGAGCCATTAAAAGCAAAGAACCAACTGAAAGCAAAAGCTACAAAATAAAACCAAAATAAGAGAAAAAAAAAAAACGAAAAGAAACAAAATATCAAAACAAAGCCGGTTAAGTGTAAAGCTACATACATATAAATGAATCACGGTTACGACTACGTGAGATGACAAAAAATTCAGTTGAAATAGGCAGAGTATGAGGCAAATTAGTTTTTAGGCTTTTACAGCACACCGGAAAGGGGTTTTAGCACTGATATTAATTGATAATGCTTATAAACTAAATTCGAATAGTTGAATGAAACTATAAATAAATAAATAACTGTGAAATACATATTTTGAGTTATCGTCTTTATAAGCTGTTCAAATGAAATGAAATCTTTTGAAATCCAGAATAATAATTAATATCATTAATATAACAGAATCTGTTTATGTATGCTTATATTTGTTTGTTTACAGAGCTGCAGAGTTATGAACGTACATGTTATCTAATTATCGATATGTATCTTTGGATCTATATGTTGGATCACTGCAGAATGGAGTGTGATAGCATTCCAAATGATTCTCATAAATAATACTTCCCGGTGGGTGCACATTGATTACGTCACGTTGATATACTTACAAGTTGTATTCACTGTTGAATAATCTCTAAGCATACGATAAGCTCATTAAAAATGTAATTCAAGGCAGCCCATTAAGGCAATGACCCCATAAAGTGTATACATATTATACAGATATACTATATATATTGTTGGGCTCATACATTTGCTCGGTAGATCCCATCCATGTGTGTGTGTTGTTACATGAAAAGCTCATGAGACAACCTAGTCTCTCACTTTATTTATCCCTTTCTCTGAAGAGTCCTCTCTGTAACTTTTGTTACTGTATGAATTCTATATGGATAGACGCAGTATTTATTATATAATTAATTTGCTAATTTTAAAGGTATTTTCAATTATTCAGCAATGTATCTCTCCGTCTATCTATAATGTATCTGGATTTGTTTTCATTTTCAGGCTTGCAGATTAGCAATGGTATTAATTGGAATTCACATTTTTTGGCAGTACAAACACGCTTTTAGGCACATTTTTATAATCGCCTTGTGGTTTTTTGGTGGCCAGTTACACGAAGCCACCTTGCACGACTGTAATTGGAATTGGAATTGGAATGGAATTGCCAGGTATTCCGTTGTGTTTTTATTTTTTTGTAGCCACTGTTAGGCCATCGCTACAGCTACTGCAGTAGGTACTCGTACGCGTACTCGTACTTCATGGGAACGGGCGCAAGGCACGAATATGCCATTGGAAGCGATTGCAAGCGTTGTCCACGAGGTAATTAACCATAAAACCTGACTTTGACCTTAACACTCGTGTTGTCGATGCTCACCTGCCCCAGCCGAAGGTGGAAGACAAAGAGCCACAGCCACGAGCAGAGACCGATTCGCATGCCTTGGCATATTTGGGCGTGTAAGGAACAGATGTTATTGGAAAAGCCGAAGACTGGCCGTTTATGTAGGCTGACATCTGAACGATAAGACAATGGCTGCCATTCAAGACAATAAAGCCACGTAAATCATCCTGCCACACATTGGGTGAAAGCCCCAAAAAAACTCTGACCTTAACTGGTTGAGGCGTCCCAGCAAGAGTGTGGCGATTGCAAGTGGATTACATGTGAAGCCTCTTCGGACTATATAGAGCGATATATTCAATACGTCCGCTTCAATTTGCGCTGATTGCTGTAAAAGTTAGCGGCAGCAGATGGTAATGAGTGGGAAGCCTCTGTCGGAAATTGATTTAAAGTATGGATTGCGGGTTTCACTGTGATAGAGTTATCTGCTCTCGCTGTGCCCAGTCATAATTGCGATGCAAATTGGTGTTGGTGCGTGATTATGCAACTTGACGATCGAAATGAATGAGTATGAGTATGGGTATGAGTGTGTGTGAGAGTCAATTGATTAATCGATCCGATCATTGGATCTGTGCACGCGTAGAAGCTGTGTAAGGGTCATACACCTGTGGAGAGCATATTCCACATAAATTCACCTGTCCTTGCGACTAAGAATCTTCAAGCTCAAACTGCGTGAGGGAAGATTAATTAAAAAAAAAATATATATATATGTATATATATTTTGTTGGGATGGAAACATTCTCTTGGCTAGACTCAATGTTATCCCCATTGTATCTATTGAGCGAGTCGTCGTTTATAGAAGCTTAGAAATATATAACAATTTATTCAGTTAGGGGATGTAAATACATGGCATTCGACAGAAATGGATATCCATCTAGTGGTGATAGGCAACGGGCAGTGGGGCTGGGGCAGCGACGGCCTTGACCACCTTCACGTGGTCGATCGGCACACGGTTGACCACAGCGTTGAAGCCGTTCTCTGGGTCAGAGGTGTACTGGACAGTGCGCTTGTAGCCATCGGAATCCACCAGCGAGTACTCGCCACGGACCACATCGCCATCGCGCTCCTCCACCTGGCTCTTGGAGTCGCCAGAGAGGGCATCCTGCACATCGTAGGCGAATTTGTACTGAGGATGGGGGTCGTACTCATCGTCGTGCTTGGCCAGAATGGGCTGCGCATGGGCGACAGCCACTGGGGCATGAGCATAGGCCACAGCTGGAGCGGGTGCGGCATGGTAGACCTGCTGGGCTGGCAGAACTCCGGCGCTGACGGCGGCAATGAGCGCAAGGATGGCAAAGTACTGAATCAGATGAATATACAAATAAAGTATTTACGGATTCGGCTGGACAGGGACTTATCTTACCTGGAAGGCCATGGTGAGTGGGCGTGTAGAGCTTGGCGAATATCCAAACAGTGATGCGAAAGCGGAGAAGCTGTGGAATGATTTGCAGACTGGCCAACGCTCGGTTTTATACTCCAGCTGTAGCTAGCTGAAATTGGAATGATAATGATAATTATATTTTTATTTCATTTCATTTCATTTATTTTGTTCGCTTTTGCCCAACATACTTTTGTCACTCTTATTTATTTTTCGTTGATATTTCGACTGCGAGCGGGCCAATTACAAATAAACATAGATATAGTACACACACACATAACACACATTTATGCAACAACTTCGACATGTAAATATGTGCAGATTAGTGCCACAGGTAAGTGGTCTCCGATTCGCAGCCACACAACCACACCTCTATCAATTGCTGCCGTTTGACCGCGAGCTAATTCGTGTCTTTGTCGCTTTCACAATTTCACCTTGAGGGCGATATCGAATTAAATGCATAAGTATATACATTTATATTATTATTTAATGTTTGATTGCTTAGCCGATAGGGCTGCATATGGCTTGACAAATACCTATCCTTAATAAAGATTAACAGTACAGAATATTACTTTGATAATAACAACATTACAATGATTGCACATATATTTGTTAGTTTATTTTCGATCTTGAGCAGGCGCCATGCCAAGATTCCCATTTAAGTTTTCAAGAAGAAACAGCTTTTTTAAAAAAACAATCACAATTTATTGCATAACCATAAAACAGGGTTTAGTTAACAAGTGGAATCTGGCCGAATTACAAGTTCCGCACGGTGTAGGCTGGCGCCGTGTATCTCTGAGGAGCTGCCACTGCAAGGGGGGCAGAGCGGACGAAGGGGGCAGCAACAGCAAGTGGAGCAGAGCGAACCAGAGGAGCGGATACGGCAACTGGAGCAGAGCGAACCAGAGGAGCGGATACGGCAACTGGAGCAGAGCGAACCAGAGGAGCGGATACGGCCACTGGAGCAGAGCGGACCAAAGGAGCGGCAACAGCTACGGGAGCAGCATTTACCACGGGCTCAGCTACGGCAACGATAGGTTCACGGCGAACGACGGCGTTGAAGCCGTTGATGGAATCGGCGGTATAGGTGACGGTGCGCTTGAAGCCATCGGCGTCAATGAGGGAGTACTCGCCACGAACCACATCCCCGTCGCGCTCCTCCACATGTCCCTTGGAATCGCCGGACAGGTTGTCCTGCACGTCGTAGCTGTACGAGTACTGTGGATGCGGATCGATCTCCTCCAGCTCAACGGTCTTGGCCAGAACGGGGGCGGGGGCCACTGCAACGGGTGCCGCAGTCCTCAGCACTGCCGCCTGCGCCACACCGAGCATAACCAATGCGAAAGCGATCTGTGGAGAGATTAGATAAGTATCCTGGCGTTGTCTATGGGTCTTTCAGCTGTACCTTGTAAGCCATTTCTTATAGATTTGCTTGGAGGATTACTCGGTGCTGTTGGAAGCAGAAGCTAAACACTGAATGTCTGGTCAAACGGTGGACGTAAGGTTATATAGTCAATCCGATGACATTGATCACACCTAATTGGAATTCATTTTTGGCACCGTATCGGAGGTGGCTGCAGCCTGAGCTCGTCACGTATAACGGTCACGTACGTTCTTCGGTTCTCCAAGTCGGACAGCCGTTCAAATGGGAATCTTTAATTGAAAACCCATAGTGCATATTATTTATAAATAAATACATATGTATAGATATTTGGGCTCTTCAGATGTGTATGTAACTCCCGCTGTTTACAGTTATTGCACAAATAATATGCATTCGAAATTAATGGTGTGCGAATAATCGAAAACAATATTGGATTTCGAAAAAAATGCGAATCGACTCGATAAGTGATATAAATTTGGATTTACAGTATATTAAATAAATTACAAATTATTGCTCCAAAAATGTTGATTGAATATTTCTTTTTTCATTCTACATTATTGTTTCTATATTAATAGTATTTCTCCTTAGTTCATAGAAACATTATTTGGGCTCCAAAATGAATTAACGATATATTGATGTGTTGATTCAAATATATATATATATATATATATATATGAATATATATAATATATGGACTTCAGAAATGCTTTCTAGCATAATAAAGTTTTCTTTTAATATACCTTACTTTTACTCATCTCACGATAATCTTTCGAATACTGAACATATTTAACAAGACGCAAGATTGTTTAAGGCGCTAATTACTTTCGCCCCATTGTCAGTACCAATAATACCATTCCTCAAAATACGTTTTAAATTATAGTGAAATAATATCTGGGTAAACTGTCTGTAGTTCTACCTGTCGGTAGTAATTTTAAGCAGATCCGTTATTCTATTGTGCTCTACAACCACAACATTTTCTATTAGTTTCTATGACACAAACAGATTATGGCAGTCGCGCGGTTCATACTAGGCTGGATAGCTTCAAAGTATGCTTGAAAACCTGATCCAATAAATTGTAAATATTGATCAATATATATACGAATGGAGCTAGTCCTATTGATTGATTGAATGGAGCAGCCACAGCGCATTTGTGCTGAACCGTTTTTAAGCTAAAGAGAAATACAAGTCTGAATTGCAACAGCATTCTTGGGGATTATTACCATCGTATTTCAGATTCTTAAAGGTTCACCACACGTTGCTTTTTCTAAATGTATTTTTAACTTAACTTACATCGAGCGCCATTAGCGCTCACACCTCTGTGCACATTTAGTTTCTATTTCAAAATTGATGGATATTCTTTATTTCATTAATTTTAACGTCCGACTTTTTTCATTTCTTCTTTTTTTATACCCTGATCCCATTAAAAATGGGAAATCAGGGTATAATGGTTTTGTGAAAAGTATGTAACAGGCAGAAGGAGGCGTGGCAGACCCCATAAAGTATATATATTCTTGATCAGGGCGACGAGCTGAGTCGATATAGCCCTGTCCGTCTGTCCGTCCGTCCGTCCGTCCGTCCGTCCGTCCGTCCGTCCGTCCGTCCGTCCGTCCGTCCGTATGAACGCCTAGATCTCAGAAGATATAAGAGCTAGAGACTTCAAATTTTGTATGCATACTCATGTATACCATACGCAGTACAAGTTTATCTTTTTTTTTCGATAACTCGTCCGATTACTTTTTTATCGCGAATAATCGATAAATTGATTTTGTTTATTCACCGTAATTTCAATACTTTTAGACCTGGAGACTTCAGATTGGGTGTGTATATACATCTGATCAATACGCAGATTTTGTCATTTACAGATTTTGGATACCACGCCCCCTTCGCCCACAATTTGCAAAAAACGTATTTTAAGAGAGACTTGTGCTTTGGAATGTACACACATTTGCACATTGTGATCACATTCTAAAAGTTTCATGAAGATAGTCTTATTACAGGAGAAATTATTCAGCAACAAAATTCTCATAGTATTGCCCACACAGCAGCGCAGCCCAAGCGCAGTCGCTGCTTACTGCGCAGTTAGCAGAGCGCGTGCTTATGCGTGCGTGAATATCAGCTCTTTGTAGGGATCAGGGTATCTCCTAGTCGAGCAGTCTCGACTAGAGCTTCCTTACTTGTTCTTATACCCTGATCCCATTAAAAATGGGAAATCAGGGTATAATGGTTTTGTGAAAAGTATGTAACAGGCAGAAGGAGGCGTGGCAGACCCCATAAAGTATATATATTCTTGATCAGGGCGACGAGCTGAGTCGATATAGCCCTGTCCGTCTGTCCGTCCGTCCGTCCGTCCGTCTGTCCGTCCGTCCGTCCGTCCGTCCGTCCGTCCGTCCGTCCGTCCGTCCGTCCGTCCGTATGAACGCCTAGATCTCAGAAGATATAAGAGCTAGAGACTTCAAATTTTTTGTGCATACTCTCGTATACCATACGCAGTACAAGTTTATCTTTTTTTTTCGATAACTCGTCCGATTACTTTTTTATCGCGAATAATCGATAAATTGATTTTGTTTATTCACCGTAATTTCAATACTTTTAGACCTGGAGACTTCAGATTGGGTGTGTATATACATCTGATCAATACGCAGATTTTGTCATTTACAGATTTTGGATACCACGCCCCCTTCGCCCACAATTTGCAAAAAACGTATTTTAAGAGAGACTTGTGCTTTGGAATGTACACACATTTGCACATTGTGATCACATTCTAAAAGTTTCATGAAGATAGTCTTATTACAGGAGAAATTATTCAGCAACAAAATTCTCATAGTATTGCCCACACAGCAGCGCAGCCCAAGCGCAGTCGCTGCTTACTGCGCAGTTAGCAGAGCGCGTGCTTATGCGTGCGTGAATATCAGCTCTTTGTAGGGATCAGGGTATCTCCTAGTCGAGCAGTCTCGACTAGAGCTTCCTTACTTGTTCTTATACCCTGATCCCATTAAAAATGGGAAATCAGGGTATAATGGTTTTGTGAAAAGTATGTAACAGGCAGAAGGAGGCGTGGCAGACCCCATAAAGTATATATATTCTTGATCAGGGCGACGAGCTGAGTCGATATAGCCCTGTCCGTCTGTCCGTCCGTCCGTCCGTCCGTCTGTCCGTCCGTCCGTCCGTCCGTCCGTCCGTCCGTCCGTCCGTCCGTCCGTCCGTATGAACGCCTAGATCTCAGAAGATATAAGAGCTAGAGACTTCAAATTTTTTGTGCATACTCTCGTATACCATACGCAGTACAAGTTTATCTTTTTTTTTCGATAACTCGTCCGATTCCTTTTTTGTCGCGAATAATCGATAAATTGATTTTGTTTATTCACCGTAATTTTAATAGTTTTAGACCTGGAGACTTCATATTTACTGTGTATATACATCTGGTCAATACGCAAATTTTGTCATTTACAGATTTTGGATACCACGCCCCCTTCGCCCCCAATTTGCAAAAAACGTATTTTAAGTACTAGAGAATTGTGCTTTGGAATGTATGCACATTTGCACATTATGATCACGTTCTGAAAGTTTCATGATGATAGTCCTACTACAGGAGAAATTATTCAGCAACAAAATTCTCATAGTATTGCCCACACTGCAGCGCAGCCCAAGCGCAGTCGCTGCTTACTACGCAGTTAGCAGAGCGCGCGTTTATGCGTGCGTGAATATCAGCTCTTTGTAGGGATCAGGGTATCTCCTACTCGAGCAGTCTCGACTAGAGCTTTCTTACTTGTTGTAAGTGGGGTTGGCAATTGTAAGGAAAGTCGATAATAATATCAATTGTGCACGAAGTTGAGGAGGGAAATAATTGAATATTTAACAGAATATAGCGTTGTCATCTTGGCACCAGCACCCGCACCCACGTGAAATTATATTTGCAGCCCGTACTTCACACAAACCACAAAATGTGTTCAGAGTATACAAAATTGTAAAGGTTTCTAATTATATACGATATTTTTCTATAAATTGTGTTTTTAATATAAATGTTTCGTATTTCGTTTATGTGCATCCACACATATCCATAAGCATATGCACATGTATACATATTTCTAATTAAGAGATATATGAATAATTTAATGAAGTAAATAACTGTTGTTTATAACATTTTAAGTATGTCAATCAGTCATGGACTGCTTATTTCTAAACATGTTTCTGTTTTATAAACTTTTGCATCTTTGTGCAGCTTCAGCTCGAAAACAAGTTTTGGCACCCCTAACAAATGGAATTTAGTTAGATGACAACACACATTACACACATACATACCTAAGCATGTGAGTGTGCTTGTATTAGTGCACAACGTATTCGCTTTTAGTGTAACATTTTCCATACATATTTAGCATAAATGAATTGCACTAATTACGCGAGCTCGGCCCCGAAAAAGCATTCAGCGATTCGGCATGTACTTTATGGGCTGCTCCATATAAAAGCCCGCCGTCAGCAGCAGCAGGTATCACAGTTCAAATCGCAGCCCTCAGCAGCAACTCAACTCTACTCAGACGCAATGGCCTTTAAGGTATGTGCCCCACAGAGATTTCCTTCACTTCAGACATACGTATGAACATTTGTTAACATTTCCTTTACGTAGTTTATCGCCCTCTTCGCCCTGGTAGCCGCCGCCAGCGCTGGCATTCTGCCCGCTGCACAAGTCTACCATGCGGCACCCGCCGTGGCCACCTACGCCGCCCCGGCTGCCGTCGTCAAGACGATTGCGCCTGTGGCCCAACACGTGATCACGAAGGCTGCCGAGGAGTACGATCCCCATCCTCAGTACAAGTACGCCTACGATGTGCAGGATGCCCTCTCCGGCGACTCCAAGAGCCAGGTGGAGGAGCGCGATGGCGATGTGGTCCGTGGCGAGTACTCGCTGGTGGATGCCGATGGCTACAAACGCACCGTCCAGTACACCGCCGATCCCATCAACGGCTTCAACGCCGTGGTCAACCGCGAACCCCTCGTCAAGGCTGTGAAGACCATTGCCGCTGCTCCAGTGGTTGCCCACTATGCTGCCCCTGCTGTGGTCAAGACTGTCGCCCCAGCTTACCAAACCTATGCTGCCCCTGCTCCAGTCGCCCACTATGGCCCAGCTGTTGCCTACCATCATTAATTGTGTTAATTGTATCTGATCTGTTATACTTTAAAGTAAATAAATAAATTGTTATAGATAATATGAAAACATAAAAATTTGTAAATTTCAAATTTGCTCTGCATATAAGTTCCATTCGCCGTCTTAAATTGCAATGAAAAAGACTTAAGAAATATTCAGGCGCAGCCAATTGTATAATACTCGTGGTCGTGGTCTAAGCGCTGACAGATTCAAAATTTACTTCAATAGGAAATGCTATATATGTGTAGACATACATATAATTTGTAAGGAATCCTTCCTGGCAAAGCAAGTTATTTATTATTTGACAAGCTTCCACACATACGTACAATTTGAATGAATCAGTAGAGATAACAGAACAAGAATAGTCGAATGCCCAAGTTGTCAGCTACACAACTCATATCATATTGGCTCTATTAGACATTCATTCGATAAGTACATACTAGTAATATTTTGAAAAAGTCAGAGTCTAGCTTCCGACGTTCGCCTTCAGTGTTCATACAGACGAACGGACGGACAGTAAGACAAGCAGTGCACATAATGAATGAGTACAAATGAGTATAAATAGTATTATTTGGTATGATGTGCGTCAGGTCAGTGGCTGACTAGCTCCTAACAATAATACGGAGCCGGCAACAAACTGTCCAACCACAAGATAATATTGGGCGTAGTCTAAGATGAGGACAAGTCAGCTGAGGTAAATTGAAATTTAAAATACATAGCATGAATGAATATATTGATTGCTGACTGGATTAGCGTATTTGCATGGGAATACTATTTGCTGAAAATACCTAACCAATCTTAAATTGAGAAATTCGTATGTTCTCATATTATCTATAACAATTTATTTGTTTACTTTAAAGTATAACAGATCAGATACAATTAACACAATTAATGATGGTAGGCAACAGCTGGGCCATAGTGGGCGACTGGAGCAGGGGCAGCATAGGTTTGGTAAGCTGGGGCGACAGTCTTGACCACAGCAGGGGCAGCATAGTGGGCAACCACTGGAGCAGCGGCAATGGTCTTCACAGCCTTGACGAGGGGTTCGCGGTTGACCACGGCGTTGAAGCCGTTGATGGGATCGGCGGTGTACTGGACGGTGCGTTTGTAGCCATCGGCATCCACCAGCGAGTACTCGCCACGGACCACATCGCCATCGCGCTCCTCCACCTGGCTCTTGGAGTCGCCGGAGAGGGCATCCTGCACATCGTAGGCGTACTTGTACTGAGGATGGGGATCGTACTCCTCGGCAGCCTTCGTGATCACGTGTTGGGCCACAGGCGCAATCGTCTTGACGACGGCAGCCGGGGCGGCGTAGGTGGCCACGGCGGGTGCCGCATGGTAGACCTGTGCGGCGGGCAGAATGCCAGCGCTGGCGGCGGCTACCAGGGCGAAGAGGGCGATAAACTGGAAAGGATTCTGTGTATATTAGCTGATAATTTTTCTCAGTAAGGTGGGCATACCTTGAATGCCATTTTAATGTGCTTTGAGTGGGTCTGAGAGCGTGTGCTGTCGGATGGGTCGAAGTCTGCAGTGTGATTAGAAATGGAGCAGACCCCCGCTTATATAGAGAAAACTCAGTCGGCATGTGCATGCACCGAGCCTGTCTGCTGGCTGGTGGGGCTCATTATTGTTAAGCAAATTACACAAGCTCAGCGAAAACAAAGAGGAGCGAAAGGGCGAGTCAAGTTAAACCGGCCGGCCTAGGCTGACTATGGAGTGCAGGGCGAGAGCCATTCATGGGGCATTTGTTTGAGTAATGTGGAGCAAATTGGGTCTTGTCTTGCAATTGGACATAGCATTGCTCATGCTCACGGACGCATTCGCCGTCGAGGTTCCGGGCTCAGATCTACCCAGCCATCGAGCAAGAGTATTGCCCGCGGCTATTTGACATTCAATTTGTGTGCGCGACATTACAATTGCAAAAAATAAAAATAGAAATAAAAGTCTGTCTTTGTTGCTACCGGATACTTTTTGGCATGCCAACAACCGGTTGGCTCATGCGCAAAAAACCGATGTAGATCGAGCAATATAGAGGCTAAACTATATAAATTACACATCGCGCAAATACACGAGACTGTGCTCTGCTCTGATTGTTTGCTCTTGATGTGGCTCGTCAGAAAAAAATCAAACACTATACTTTTTCATTCTACTTTATTTAATTTGGAAATGATATGAGGCTATTATGTAATGCTCTTAGTTATGATAGTATATAGATACATATATGAATAATGTGAGCGGCATTTCTTCGATAGTTATTAAATCACAATTTTCGCTATTGACTACTCTTCAATAACTATCGTCACTATTATGGCTCTTAACTATCGGTACTATCGATGGTACTCCACAACAGGAAAACAGGAAAAATTTTATATATTTTTATAATACTTACTTTAAAAAGAGAGTCAATAAAAACTTGTTAAACTTTGGGACTCCGTGGAACAACATAAATACGTATATTCGAATCTCCTTTCCTATACTTTAAAATATTATAATATTTTCATTTTATAAAAGCCCATGTCCTACAAGTTTGATATCTTAACGACAACAACATCACACCAATTATTGCAATATAATAGACCTTGCTATACGCAAGATGACTCAAATTAATGAAGTCTATATTGAATTTCGAATTCGAGCTCAAATTATGCAACAATAAATAATAGAGTTGTGAACAGCATTACATTGAAAAAATATTACTATTCAATTTGTACGCCCCCAGCAGATAACAAACTTAGATATATATAGTTGGATTTGCCTGCATAAGCCATTCAATTGTGTTCGGGTGCTGTTTCATCTGGTACTTTTAAGTGTCTCACCCACACTTTTCACTTTTCCAACGATTTTCGAGTAATATGTGTGTGTAATATGTGGATAATTAACAGCCTTGCGCTCATAGTTAAAATGCATTTAACGATTTATTACAATAGAACTATTTAACAGACCTTAGGGATCTACGAATGTTGGGTAATGGAAATTTGGAATGGAGGGTGCAATAATACTTTCGTTGTCGCGCGTCGCAGCTCTAGTGATGATAATAATCCTGAGCAGCATGGGAGGCTTGAGCCGCCGACTCGTAGGTGGCATAGTGGTCCTGGTGCTGTTGCTGGTGCAGTTGTTGCTGGGGCTCGTGTTCGTGGTGCACGTTGTAAGTGGGAGCAGCATAAGTGGGCGCCGCATATGTGGGCGCGGCGTAAGCCACAGGAGCCTTCAACAGAGCCGGCTGATGATATTGCGCGGGCGCAGCTGGGGCAGAGGCGATCAGTTTGTGCTGAGTGTGGCCCAGGGGCTCGCGATGAACGACGGCATTGAAGCCATTGACGGAGTCGGCGGTGTACTTCACGGTGCGACGGTAGCCGTCGGCGTCGTCCAAGGAGTATTCTCCCTGCACCACATCGCCGTCACGGGACTCAACCTGGCTTTTGGAGTCCCCAGAGACAGCGTCCTGCACATCGTAGGCGAAATTGTACTTGGGATGGGGATCATCAGGATAGATCTCACGAGCGTGGGCGTGGGCGTGGATGTCATGTGTCTTTTGGTAGATCACATGCTGGGGTTGCGGCACTCCGCTGTGGTAAAGCTGTGGCTGCTCGTGGTGCTCTACGGGTATGAGCCCAGCTGAAACGGCAGCGACGAGAG
Organism: Drosophila mayaguana; assembly: GCA_037075325.1. Lineage (NCBI taxonomy): Eukaryota > Metazoa > Arthropoda > Insecta > Diptera > Drosophilidae > Drosophila > Drosophila mayaguana. The sequence continues at coordinate 14,141,857 of JBAMCG010000037.1, read as the reverse complement.
AGACCAGTGCTACGAGCTGAGGAAAGGAGAAAAGTAACATCAGTAAGGATTCTGCAGAAAGGGATTCAGCACTCACCTTAAAAGCCATTTTGCAAAGATTATGAGGTAGTCTGGAGCAGAGCTGTGAAATGGATGTACTCCTGCTGTCGAGGTCTGTGCTATGAATAGTAATTGAGCATCCATTGCATATGTATTTATAGACGAAATCGGTGGTGGCCACCAGGGCCACATCAATTGAGCTTCAAATCCATTGTTTCGGGCCTTTCTTTCACTTTTTGGTAAGTCTTATAAATATAATTTGAGTTTGAATTCATTTGCATGGCGCTCATTGTACAGTTTTTTGTTTCTTGAAATTTACCAAACGGGTTGGCGCTCGATCGATTTGGTGATTTGCACCCACAAGACACACCCATGTGGCGAACATGAATGGATGACGGACAACCGCACAAAACAGCCGGCAGACAAAAGACTTAGGCAAGCAACTAGACTTTGAGGGCTGTGGGGACTGGAGTTGGAGCCGGGGAAACGGGGAAACGGGGAGCCGAAGCCGACGCCGACGCCGGGTGTTGAGTCGAGTCATGTAAGTAACCCAATAAAGACAACTTGATCGATGCCAGCATTGCACTTGACACACACACACCCTGCTCAGCAGCTGTCCGCTGCAATGACCTAAAAACTAGAAATATAATCGGACGAAAGCTGGTCATACACCAATACATGCAGCAAGTACCGTAGGCCATGCCTACGACTCTCGGCTTGTAAGGGCTGAGCTTTCGGCTTACAGCTTTTGCCTCGCTCGATATTCGACTTGTGGAATAAGAGCTCCGTCATGCCACCAACGAGCACACACACGCACACTTTTGTTGGCCTAAAGTAAATAGGTGTGAAGTGACTAAACGGTTTGCAATTTGATGATGTAACGCTAAGCAGGTCGCACAGTAATTGGAAAGAATTTCCTCTAAGGTCGTTTCTCACTTTTTGGGAATATTCGATAAGACGACCTCTACTATAGGATTGCCAAACTTTAGATATTAAAGGTTATATTAAAGAGTGCAAAAATATTTATTACAATTATTTCATGATATTTATTAATGAACTATTCAAGTTCTTGCAAGAATTCAATGACCTTTCAATTCCGTTTTCGATTTCAATTGCGTTAATTAAAGTGATCGTAGCCTTGAGGGCCGGTAATGAAAAAGTACAATCAAAAGTCATGTTTATGGGGAGAAAGGCTCAATCAGATTACTCACTCTTTACGCAATCATAAAGAACGGCAATAGAACTTTTGATACGCTCAACTCTCGCTCCGTCTGACATGCGTCTGGGCGATGCCAAGCCGGTTACAATCAAATTGGGCGAGTCATGTTTGGCGCGGACTGGGAAATGCCGGAGCCGGTAGTAGCTCGCTAAGGTAGCAAGCGAAATCAAGATTTAAAAATAGTGATATATATATAAATATATATATATATATATATATATATATATCTGCCGATACAGTCACGGCTAAAGCTATTGATACATTGTTTGCTGATGGGATTAGTTAATTTTCATGCCGATTGTTGGTCAGTGTAACAAAAGAAGCCGTGATTGAGAACCGCACTCGACTTTGGAATTTCAATGTCGCACCAAATTTAATTGCAACACTTTTATGGCAAGATCAACTCGCATAATCAATTAACGATTCCGATATTTAATGCGATAGGTCCGGCACGAAGTATTCTGTAAAAACCCAAAACTGAAATCAGATTACTGATATTTTTCCTTTACATAAATCCTATGGCTTTCCTAGCTGAGAAATTAACTATTCGATAATTATATCTCATATATGCACTAGTTTATTGTTGAGCCCAATAAATAAATATAAAGTAAAACAAACAACGATAGCATATCAAACAGCAACAAGATCTCGAGACTTTAGTGATGGTAGGTGACGGACGGTGCGGAGTAGGTTGCGTAATGGGTAGCAGGAGCAGCGTAGTGAGCAACTGGAGCGACGGACTTGACCACAGCAGGGGCAGCATAGTGGACAGCAGGAGCAGCATAGTGGGCGACTGGAGCAGGGGCAGCATAGGTGCTGTAAGCGGGAGCAACAGACTTGACCACAGCTGGAGCAGCATAGGTGGAGTAAGCGGGAGCAACAGTCTTGACTACAGCGGGGGCAGCATAGTGAGCAACCACAGGAGCAGCGGCGACGGCCTTGACGAGGGGCTCGCGGTTGACCACAGCGTTGAAGCCGTTGATGGGATCGGCGGTGTACTGGACGGTGCGCTTGTAGCCATCGGCATCCACCAGCGAGTACTCGCCACGGACCACATCGCCATCGCGCTCCTCCACCTGACCCTTGGAGTCGCCGGTCAGCTTATCGTCGACGCCGTACGAGAAGCGGTACTGGGGATGGGGATCGTAGGTCTCGTCGGACTTGACCACCACCTTCTGGGCCACAGCCACGGGGGCGCCGTAGGTGGCAACTGGAGCAGCGGGCACGTAGCCAGCGCTGGCCACCGCGACGAAGGCGAGTGCAAAAACAAACTGGAGAAGAGGGAGATAATCCATTAGTACGCGCACATGTGGGTATCCATTGAGCACTCGTACTCACCTTGAATGCCATGTTGCTGTTTTTGGATTTAGTTAAGTTCTTTACAGAGGCAAGAGCAAATGTTGAATGATACTGCTTCTGGAGCGCAAAAGGTATTTATAGGCTGTCGCACAGCTGTACTCTGATAGCCGATTTGATTATGCCTGCATAGCGGTAATCGTAAGGTGCTTAAATGTGGCCTTCTGCATATCATGTTCGAAATTAGCGCAGTCACCGCGCCAGCTGGCCAGTAGCCGAAGAGATTGTCAAGCTGCAGAGCAGCCTCTGCCGCTGAGGCATCGACAGCGGCAGCGGGAGCAACAGCGGCAGCGGCAGCGGCAGCGGGAGCAACAGCGGCAGCGACAGCGAAAGGGTAAATTATTTAGAAAGGATTTGGGATCTTCTTTTAACCATAAAATCATCTCGAGCATTGCGCATCTGCAGACAATTTGTAAATTGCATCCACATTACATCTGCTCATGAGAAACATTAACAGGTCCACAATTGAAAAGAAAATATAATGGGATGCGATTACAGTAGATCTGTCCTTGAACTTTGCATGTACATTCTAAAAGCTGATATATATATATGATAAAAGCAAATATATATCGCAATAAGGGATATGTGCTCATGTTGCCAGCTCTAAAAGACATTTTTACACTCTACACAAATTGCCAAATTTATTTCTTAAATGAAGTCTAATTTAATTGTTACAATTGCCAACTTTAGTAAGGTGTGGCCTGAGTTGCTTTTTGGTGTCTCTGTTTTATGTCACTTGTAATTATGAGCAATGAATACGACTATGCTAACATTTAAATGAGTTGGGTTAGGGTTATCTATTCCAAGTAATACCATTAGAATAACAAATTTGTCAGGTTTCCGTAACATTTATTTTGTGGATTACAGAGAAGTTATAAAATATTTACTATTATGATAATATGTAATATAGTGGAAAAAGTAAAAGTAAGACTTTGGCGAAAATTAAGATTCTTAAATTTGGAAACTCTAGTTCTAAAGATGTAAAATATGTAATTTTATATATGGCATTTGATAAGGTTTTCATCGATAGTAAAACAACGGGAACCGTTATCGATTTTTATACCCTGATCCCATTAAAAATGGGAAATCAGGGTATAATGGTTTTGTGAAAAGTATGTAACAGGCAGAAGGAGGCGTGGCAGACCCCATAAAGTATATATATTCTTGATCAGGGCGACGAGCTGAGTCGATATAGCCATGTCCGTCTGTCCGTCCGTCCGTCCGTCCGTCCGTATGAACGCCTAGATCTCAGAAGATATAAGAGCTAGACACTTCAAATTTTGTATGCATACTCATGTATACCATACGCAGTACAAGTTTATCTTTTTTTTTCGATAACTCGTCCGATTACTTTTTTATCGCGAATAATCGATAAATTCATTTTGTTTATTCAGCGTAATTTTAATACTTTTAGATCTGGAGACTTCAGATTTCATGTGATCATCTGATCAATACGCAGATTTTGTCATTTACAGATTTTGGATACCACGCCCCCTTCGCCCCCAATTTGCAAAAAACGTATTTTAAGTACTAGAGACTTGTGCTTTAAAATGTACACACATTTGCACATTGTGATCACGTTCTGAAAGTTTCATGAAGATAGTCCTACTACAGGAGAAATTATTCAGCAACAAAATTCTCATAGTATTGCCCACACTGCAGCGCAGCCCAAGCGCAGCCGCTGCTTACTGCGCAGTTAGCAGAACGCGTGCTTATGCGTGCGTGAATATCAGCTCTTTGTAGGGATCAGGGTATCTCCTAGTCGAGCAGTCTCGACTAGAGCTTCCTTACTTGTTAGAAATAAACTCGATCTGCGAGTGATATACACGGACCTATGAAAACAAATTTCAAGTCTTTAGCTCGCATATCTTCTGAGATCGACGCATTTCCACATACGGACAGGACTAAATCGGTTCAGCTCGTCAGGTCTGCCACGTCTCCTTCTGCCTGTTACATTAAACCCTGATTAAATGAAATTTGAAATAAATTCATTCTTTTTGCATACATTTCAACATATACAAGTAAACTAAACTTTTATCCATTTAACTGCATACACAATTTACGAAATTTGTATATAATTTGAGCATTCAAAGAAATAATTGTTAAATTATGAAATTGAAGCTCGATTTGAATTGACAATCGCCATTAAAATATTCTGGTAACTCAGCGACATATCGTAGATTTAATTTCAGTTAATGTTTATTTCTAAGACGTTTGTATAAGAGTAAAGCACCGTTAAGCTCTGCCTTACCTGCGCATAAGCTCTGCGCGTGTGTGATTCCCGTTCGAGCGGGATCTTTCTCTTTTTTGGCCACGGTTCTCGTAGATCAAACATGATTATTATAAGCACACCCACAGTACCTTCGAACAGGAAGTAGCAGTAATCGCCAGCCAGCCACCAATCAACGGCGTAAGCACCAAAGCATTGCTGTCACCATGAAAACAAAACGCTCACTCGCAGCTGCGCTGCTGCGACGACTATTCGCTATATAAGTTAAGGCTTACGCCCAGAAATGTATCATTCGCAAATCAAGTTCACTTCTGTAAAGAACTCAACCAACTTCCAAAACAGCAACATGGCATTCAAGGTGAGTACGAGTGCTCAATGGATACCCACATGTGCGCGTACTAATGGATTATCTCCCTCTTCTCCAGTTTGTTTTCGCACTCGCCTTCGTCGCGGTGGCCAGCGCTGGCTACGTGCCCGCTGCTCCAGTTGCCACCTACGGCGCCCCCGTGGCTGTGGCCCAGAAGGTGGTGGTCAAGTCCGACGAGACCTACGATCCCCATCCCCAGTACCGCTTCTCGTACGGCGTCGACGATAAGCTGACCGGCGACTCCAAGGGTCAGGTGGAGGAGCGCGATGGCGATGTGGTCCGTGGCGAGTACTCGCTGGTGGACGCCGATGGCTACAAGCGCACCGTCCAGTACACCGCCGATCCCATCAACGGCTTCAACGCTGTGGTCAACCGCGAGCCCCTCGTCAAGGCCGTCGCCGCTGCTCCTGTGGTTGCTCACTATGCTGCCCCCGCTGTAGTCAAGGCTGTTGCTCCCGCTTACTCCACCTATGCTGCTCCAGCTGTGGTCAAGTCTGTTGCTCCCGCTTACAGCACCTATGCTGCCCCTGCTCCAGTCGCCCACTATGCTGCTCCAGCTGTCCACTATGCAGCTCCTGCTGTGGTCAAGACCGTCGCTCCAGTTGCTCAGGTGGCTCACTATGCTGCACCGGTAGCCCACTATGCCACCTACTCCGCTCCAGCCCTCGCCTACCATCACTAAAATGAAGGTTTCCTAGAACTCATAATTAGAATCGTTGCTCATATAACTGTACATTTATTTATTGACATCAATAAAATAATGCATACATGAATATAAACTTAAAGAGAATTATTTACTATAATTGTTATTTATACTTAGATAAGATCTACTATTATTATAATGTATTTAGTACATTCTATATACTGCATTTTGGAATTGGAACGAAGGTCAATTGGTTATGTTTGTTTAATATTCTATGGATAAATTAATAAATAATAATAATATATGGTATATATAGCTCATTGCATCATTACACTACGAGATGCAATGGGCTATCTTCTATGTATATTTATATAAGATAGAGAATAAAGGTATACAGATGTATATGTATACGTATGTATATGTATGAATAAATTCCTTAATTTAATTTGCAGATTTTTATCGTTCGCCACTTAGTCTCAGCGGCTTTAGGTGCGGAGCTCTGCAGATTCAAATAAGCAATGAGATTTATATGAATGGCATTTACTTGGACACGCAATTCCAATTGCAGTTGTTGATAATTGGTAAGGTCGTTCACATTCTGCGCACTATTATCCTGTTTAACTACCTCTTTTACTGTGTGTGTGTGTGTGTATGTGTGTGAGTTCATAACTTGTTTGTCAGCCTGTCGAAGCAACGGAGAAACTTCACAGACATTAAGATGCATAAAAGAATCGAAGTCGTAGTGCTTGGGCTGCATTTCATGTCCTGTAGTCTGGCGTTGGCTGGACTTTTGTTTGAAGTTCTTTAAGGACGCTGTGGCTGTTGCTTTCACTCGCCACGGGAGTGCAACGAACTGCCCTAAGTAGGATCCTCATCCGTCAGACAGTCTGCGGGCAAGACTCAACTTCTCCGCCAGCCAGCCCAGCCAGCCAGCCAGCCAGCCAGGTAGGCAGGCAGACTGAGGAGTTGAGTTTGCATATATAAAATATATGCCACTGCCGGGTTGACACGCTGCAGCTATGAATGCCGGGGGTCATGACTTCAATTTCGAAATGATAAATACGCGAACTTGCAGCATATCATGCAAGGGAGACGTACACAATTGCCTTAGAACCGAAAATCTCTAGTTTCCCACAATTGAAGTCAGTTGCAAGCAGCGATTCTAGATCTGCATAGCAGATAGGTCTGTGCACCTGCTGTTCGTTGTTTCCTGAGAGAAGAACTATTCTGTAGGGGTGCCCCAAGGTCGAGGCGTTGAAAGCACAACTAGCCAACTGCTTCGTGTTTAGTCGGACCCTTGCAGAGGAGAGATTTCTGTTGCTGCTTAAGTTCGAGACCAATCAAGTGGAAGATTGCACGTTTTTTAGGTGCACATACATCGAATATATCGACTCGGTCAGCCGAACCCTTCTCAAACTTCATCATCATCATTATTATCAACTGCTCTAACCGAAAGCCCAACAACAATGCGAACTGACAACACGAGCAGACAAAACTACAATACGAAATATCAAATGAAAAAAAGAGAAAAAAAAGAACAAGAAGAAAGATGATACAGCTTCAGCATGCCGAAGCTCAAATGCCCTTGAGTTGATTTAATGGAAGCAGAACTCTTGATCTTTATTTTAGAAAATTATTAACAATTTAATTTAATTTATATAGAATATGATTTTTATTTAGTTATAATATATAATTTGATTTAATTTAGATCGATTTAGTTTAAACAGACATGCCACCTGGACTCTATATAAATACTTATAGAGTTCATTCAATCTCTGCTGAGAGCCATGCTGCTCTCAGAGCTAAAAGTATCCTCGGCATGCGTATAATAAAAGTAAAGGTAACAGGAGCGCCGCTGACGACTGAGGCAGCTAAACAGGCTCTCGCAGCTGGGCATCCCCTATAAAAAGGAGTGCACTTCTGCTCGCCGTCTCATTCAGTGTTTTGTGCTGAGTCCGAGATGTTGGGCTGACGGTCAGCAATCGTTCCTATCGAGGACAAGCAGCAGCCACCAATTGGATTCGCGAGCAGGGGACCCGATGCGAGCCAGTGCAACGCAGAGTGCTGCTCTGTAAATTGTAATGCAAATGCTTTCCGTGGAATATCGTTATCACAAGTGGTCATTAACGTCTCTCTTGTTATTTCTAGACGAAACCGGAACCAGAACCGATTGGCAGGCATTTGCAATAGCATTTAACTCAATTGGAATGTAACTGAGTCCCAGCTCCGGCCCCAACGCCCACGCCCGGCACACAACACCAACAACACTTTCGGCAGATATTTGGCTTATCACATCTAAACGTCATCCAGCAACCGGCAACCAAGGCCATTTAACGATGAAAATAGGCCCGGCGACCACTTCGTGGCACTTCGCATTGTCAACCAGAGGCCGTCGTCATTTTGCACTCATCCCAAGGCATTGAATCGCGCGGAACCGTTGGAGGAACCCCAAACGCACTTTCGGCAAAACAACAAAATTCACATTTGCGATTAAGTTTAGGTGTAACCAATAAACACAACAAAAACTACAATAGGCTACCAAATTGGCTCGTGTGTATTTACTCAACAACAAGGGAATTGTTTTCCCCTCGAGGGATAGACTAGCAGACTAAGTGGGCAACCTACGCTCGAGGGGAGTCTAAGATATTATACATTATAAGGTGTTTCCTCCTCTAACTACCGGCTCCTGTCACGAGTGAGCCTGGGGTTATAGAGAAACAACAAGCTCTGATCCAAAGTTGTCAATGTGTGGTTCCCACTTCACTGCGTACAATGGAACGTACATCTAAGCAATGTACATTTGAGGGTTGCTCGCGTTAACGGGTGGAACCTGGTGGAGAACTTGATTACATTTTTAGCATATCCAAAATAGAGCAAAAATCGAAATCGAGACTACATCCAACATGTTGAGACATGTAGCTTAATAGCTGAAGTTCGAAAAAGTGTTTAAAGGGAACTCGAATTTTCTTATCTATTACATGTTTCAGATCGACAGAGAGGCAGACAGATCGTTCAAGATCGACCCAAATTGTCGTACTGATCAAGAATATATAGTTACTAAATCTTACAGCCATTTTTAATGAGTTCAGGGAAAACAAATATATTAAACTTCTAGGCTCATTTCAAATCCAGCTGGCAAACTTCACCTGGGCGCAGCATTTAAAAAAAGTTTGTGAAGGCACCCACAAAACCTTAACATTTTTTCCCAGTGTAGAAAAACGAAGCAGTTTAGCCTAATTAAAATCTCAATGCGCAAATTGCGATTATAAAAATATGCATGAAAATTTTTTAATAACAAATATTTCGTTATGATTGCTTTACACAAATACCGTCACAGTGGCATGTGAACAATAATTTATGTATATCAAGGTCAGAGGGGCCCCACAAAAGCCTATGACTGGAACTTGTAGATCGAAGCAACAAAGCCACATGTGTGTGTGCGAGTAAGTATGTGTGTGAGCATGTGTGTAGGGCTGCCGAAAAATAAGTTAACAGCGAACTGGTTTGCATTACTTTAATTGTCATTATTTCACTTGCCGGCCAGTTGATAGCTCGCAGTTGTTTGTTGGCTTGCATAGGGCCGTTACGGCCCCGTATATATGGCATATAGCTGACTAACTGCTCCAGTTGGCTTGAGATTTCCCATTAAACATAAACATTACAAGTTAACTAAATATTTGTACATTTTTGTCGTTGCTTTTGTCACTCACACACTTAGCGTGACGAGCACAGCGTCAGCTCTTCAAGCGCTTTGGCTTTAGTGCCAGCCCATCAAGTTGATGTCCATTTATTGTAATTAACAAGCTCCAAATTCCAGCTACTTTACTCGTACCCGCCAGTCGCAAATTGAGTCGAGTTGAGCTCATGCCAAATTGTTGACGTCTCACTTGCCACTGACTCAATTTCAATACGAACTTCGATTGAATGCGTTTATACCCTGAGCGCATTGCAAATGCCAAATCAGAGTATAACGATTTCGTTGAAGTGTATGAGACAGGCAGAAGGGGGCGGGGCAGACCTCATATATATTATTGATCAGGACTGTGTTGAAGTAGCCGTATTCGCTGCTCCATACGGACGTATGAACGTAAACCATTGAACAGTTATTGCAGCTAGAGAAATTCTGAATATATCACATACGTTTCCACTTAAGCTACTAGCAACTTGAGGCTTGAGTCGACGAACTAAATTCAGAAATATATGTGAAATATATATATATATGTATATATATATATATATATATATATATATATATATATATATATATATATATATATATATATACATATATATATATATATATAAATCCAATATTTTTGGATGCTAGAACGCCATATTCCTGAATCCTTTCCCAAATGCGAAATTAAAACATTATTTTTATGACTGATTAATAAGTGAATTTTTGAATGATGCGGGGTATATTTAGTTAAGTTTGTTTCTGCTTCAATATCAAAAAATTCTTTTTTAATGTTACAACATAGTTAGTTTAATTAGCTAAGAACCAAACCCCTTATTATGAGTTTTCTATGTTGTGATTTGTACATTTTTAAAGCATGTTTTACTCAAAATAATTCTATTTTATGAACAACATTGTATGTACAATGTATAAGATGTCTACAAAAGTGGCAGCATCATCTCTACACAGTCCGCTGCAGGCTGCTGAGTCGAGTAACATTAGCGGAAAACGTAATTCTCTATTGCTTTCATAAGTATGCCACATATCTGAAAGTGTTCAATTTGCCCTTGAAATCTAAAAGCTGTCAATGACTACATACTTTTGGGCGGTGGAATAAAGGTACATAAGTAATATGAATAGGAATGGTTGACTAGGATATATATTTTGGGTAGGATGCGAGTTATCCTAAATGCAAAATCGATGTTTATGGAGAAAACGGAAATGGATTGAGTTAAAGAGAAATATACGAATAATTAAAATTTCCTCTATATCGTTGCTTAACACAGACAGAAAGTTTGCATAGAATAAATTATTGTAAAATTGTTGTGCCAAAACAGTTTTTATTTTTAGTTCAATTCATTATATACACCATGCTTATCAAATAAGTTTTGTGAGTGTTGTAAAAGAGAAAATGTACGACTAGTTCAGGGCAGCTACATTTTCAAACTAGCGCCACCTATTGGACGTATGCAGTATTAGAACGAGATATCCACACCATCATGTACCAAAGATAGGACACAAACCTTTGCAGTGTGTCGCTGAATTGCTCCGGTGCTCACACCACTGAGTTAGGGACACAGATATTACAGTGCATCGAATTTTACATTATGTACATTTTCTTTTATATATGATATTAACGAGCACCAGTTTTGTTTACATCTCATGATATACTTAAATGATCTGCGAATTTAAAACTACATCAGGAACAGGATTATTTACTGGTAAGGGGTGACGTTTTCAAACTGTTGTCTTAGCTTTCTAATGAGGTCTCCAATGACATTTTCCATTGCCACGACTGGAATAAAAGGTCCTCCAGTGCACCCAGGTTGAGATCTGCATGTAGACATGAGTTACGGACTAATCAGGGGCAGCCAGTAATTTATGTATGTCTATCCATAATTGGATTCCCCACGTTAATTTGTAAAATTAAATAGTATATCTTAAAATTTAAAATTTTTATCCCTATATTCTGGTATCTCATTTGTTTCTAATTTTCTGGCTATCTCATAGTTTTCGCTTTGTAGAAGCATTCATTCAAACGTGCGCATAACACCTTATATCAATCGGGCAAACAGACAAAACAGAGCATAATTAAAAATTGAACAAAAATCAAATTGAGGTAACAAAATCATTGCACATATCTTCAACATTATGAAAGTACATCTTCATTTAGTAAACGCAATGTCAAACAAGCTCAACTACCGAAATTCGAATAATATACAATCCCTGTTAATACCAAAGGAAATGATTAGCTTTTCCTTTCCCGTTCAAACTATCTGGGCTCAAGACTATAATTTAAAATGTACATACATACATAAATAAATAGAATTATTGTCATTCTCAACATAACGTCGAACTCGTGTCTGTATTTTGACTTTCTTTTACATAAGCGTAGACATAACATGTAAGCGACATATGCATAATTTGATCAAATTTATCGTAAGATCTTGACAAAAATGCAATACTAACAAATGATCAAATATTTATTGATAATTATATCTAGTCAAGTTATCAAAAGTCGAATTTATCGCGATTACACATAAATTCAATATTATTAAATCGCGGATGATATTTTTTTCCTTAATCTGTGTGGTGATCGTGTAAAAATGAAGAAAAACTCGAAGAAAAATAGAAACAAACTTAACTAGTACTGAATAGAAAACGTGAGATTCAAAGCTAAATTGCATAAAAAATCTATGACATTAGGAAAGCGAAACTAAGAAAATCATCTCCAACTGCATCTATAAAAAGTATATGTGAATGAGACACATTTTTCCTGAACTGCGTTGTATGAGTTATTCGTTTTCTTACACTGGTGGAGGATACGAATAGTGGCTCAAGGGATAAAATACAACACTGTATTCTAAACTCAACACTGCGAAGAAGAGTGACTTATTTTTGTAAATTCTCATCTAATATCTTATGTCCACGGCATGTGATTTGATGTAAGTGTTTTTCTTGTCTTTCTAAACTCGCTTCAACCTTAAAGTCAACTCTCCTGATGCACGAATACGTTGCTGTAAGGATCTCCGTTCATAGGGGCGTCCATGTTCATACTTGAACAATATGTACTATAATCCAGTTGAGCGTAAATAAGTTAAGAATGGATTATTGCATAGAAATGAATGTAAATTTTATTTCGTTACCTACTGAACAAGGCATATATTAATATCGTAGTATTAGAATGATAATATCGTAGTACATTTTCAAATGAATGATTTCATGTAAGGTTGTGACAATATATATTGTATGTATGATGAGCTTAGACTGTAAAATAAACGAAATTCAAAATGTTATAGTGCACATATGTTTACATACGTATATGTAATATTGGATATAGCATTATTGAAAATAAATAAATATTTCGATATATATTAAAATGGTTCGTGGTGTAATGATTCTTGGCTGGGTTATGCAGATAAGACCGGCATTGAGCAGTTATGTTAGCATTATTGTAGCGTAGCGGTCTCGTTTTTAAAATACACATGGATCGGATCGTATGCTGTATAATTCGTGGTGTTTTTTTGCAAGTTTTAACTTGATGCTCATCGATCGATATGGATGCTTTTCTGCAATTTCTTATTACTTAAAACGCTACATCTAGTTTTGAGTATGTAGATAGAAGGGGTTCCGAGTTTGGGTGTTTGTGATTATATTTGTTGCAAGGCTGTCTGTCATCTGCTCAATTACTGTGCACATATACCATGCTGTCTTTTATCGAGAGTCTCTGTAATTTGGAATTACCAGAGTCCCGATGAATAACCTCCGGGTGGGACACGATTCTTGTTGATAACTTGACTCCCGCCGTTAAGATGACCAGCCTGGATATAATCGGTTCCGCCAGCTTTGTACCCCTCGCCTGTAACGGGATTTCCTTCTAGGAAGAAAAGATTTAGATATTAATCATATGATTATATACACTAAGAGCACATCATACCCGATCTTATTCCTCCATTAATTTTAAGATTCTCAGTCGAAGAAGAAACAGACGATGATGCGGACGACACCGAACCACTTTTTCCGTTATAATTTCCCTTGGAAATTAATTGAGCGGTATTCGGGTTTTGTCCAAAGGGAATATTGCTTTTCATGTGATTCTTGCTAGGAGTGATGGGACGAGCCGGTTCACCGAATAAACGTGAGTAAGAGTCAACTGGCTTTTGGCCTCGACGTGGTGTCTCACCTGTTTAGTATAGTGCAAATTTTTCAGTTAAAATCGTTGTACTTCTATTATATTATGCCACACAAAAATAAAATAAAATAACAAATAAATAACATTATGTTAACATATTTACATTGATAACTAAAATCTTGCATAAAATATAATAAAATGTTAGCTAACGACGGTCAGCTCTGTTTGAAGTATATAAGAAAATATATTAGGGGAACAATTTGTTTTATATTTCGTGTTTTCAACATTAGAGACTAATGAGGATCAATTTGTGCCTCTCATGCCTGTGTAACATAGATGTGGTGTATTAGATTCGTGCTTGAAAGTAAGGTGATCGTAATGAAGGATCGTTTCTAAGTTGTGACTAATCACAATATTTTACTTAATTATTTTGCACACTTCAATTAATAACAAATCAATAATAACAAAGTTAAAAACAAGGATTCGTTAAGTCGAACAATTTATATTTGTTTTTATACCAATGTAATAGAATCTGTGAGCTCCTTGCCGCACTGTAAAGATATATAGAAAAAGAAAGAGAGAAAAAGGAAGACAGGAAATGTTCTATCAAAATTTAAGCTATCAACAGCAAATTTCGAAAAATTGAAAATGGTCAAAACATTGTTCGAGATAAACTTTGGTGTTTGCAAACATGTCTAGCTAAATGATAAGATAAACCACGTAGTTCTGTTTCTCAGTCTTCCAAATGATTACTAAATTTGCATTTATTATCGTTTATTTGCAGTTTATCCGTTCTATCTGTTTATTTCATTGTATTTTCGATCATTTGGAAAACCAATCATTTTCCAAATTTCAGCATCATAAGTTGATCAAGTGTCACCAAATAGAAGAACTTATTTGATTTACAAAATTAGCATTCGTAAATCAACATTCTAAGATGATGTCAGAAAGGGTCGTAAAAAATACCAAACAAAGCGAAATTGAGCCTATTCAACACTTGTGTAACAATTCTTGTAACGTTGCATAGCTAGCATTACTTACCGTTGTTCTTCTGGGCGGCATCTGTGTCGGCAGAGAATATATTCGAGGCCATCAGATTTTTGACGTTACGTGGAGTTTGAGGCAGTTCAGATCCGAAAATGTCACTTGAGACTCCACCAGGGGCCCTCAAAACTCTAGAAGTAAAATATTTATTTTTCAGTTAGTTAAGTTAAATTATAGGTTATGCAATAGTATTTTTGGTAAAAAAGTAATTCTATTCGATTACTTATTTGAACGTGATTACATTACTTAATTAAATTGGACTTAAATAGAACAACTGAAGTTGACTAGCATTTGTTTCCACCGGTACTTGAGGAAAACGTTATATTGCAGGCAATCAATTTCTTTGTTAACAGACCAAACAACAGTAGCTGAGGGAGCTGCAAGAGTTAGTGCAAGTCCGTTTACTTTCGAAAGCCTTTCACATATGCAATGTGCACTGCAGCTCAGAGGCAAATCTGAAATTATGTTTTCCCAGTGACCAGAGAATGTAAAAAAGTAAAAAATAAACTTGACCGGTAAGTATTCGCTGTGCAGATGGTTCATATGCCATCAGCGACCAGCGCTAGCTAAACTTGCTCTTAGAGACAGTCAATAGACGCCTAGAGCTTTTACCTAGTTTATTGGAGACAAAGCTTAAATTGCATTGAGTCAAATTCAGCGATATTGGTAAAACACTTCTATATAAAACCTTAAAGTAAAAGTTGTTTGATGTAAGTAAAAGTGACGATGTCGACAGCGATTTATATTAGGCTAACGCTTAACCCGATTGGCAATATATATATATATATATATATATATCAAACTTATGTACGTTGTAGTCTTTTCACTTCTGTTGCTTAAAATATTTATTCGGATAGCTTATTACAGATACTAACATATTAGCATATGGCATTGTAAATATAATTATTAATAATCATACATCTTATAATTATTATTATTGCACTAATAACTAACAAAAAACAGCTGTAATAATAACTATTACAAGTATTGCTTATCGACATCTCCGACATTCCCTCTTTGAAGAACCGAGCAGTAAATGGAACTCTCTTAGAATACTTATCAAATTTTATTTCGTTAATCAATTCAATTGTTTGTAAAGTCAAACTTACAATATAATGGTCTGGCAATCAACAAATCAAAGAACAAAGAAAACTTTCTGGGGCAGAGATAGATAAAAACAAACAAAAAATCGTAGAACAAAAATACTTACTCTTAGGGATAGAGATGCATAGTTTAGGTTTCAATGACTATATACATAGATGTATATGCACATATATATATATATATATATATATATATATATATATATATATATATATATATACATATATATATATATATATATATATATATAAAGATTGGTTTATTGAAATCAATAAACATAATTTGGCTGTAGCAGACTAAAGTCAATTTCTCTACTTTTAAATCATTTTTTTAGTAGCAGATAGGAAAATCAAGTAGAAATTTTTAAGTCGGAAGTTTCCGACACGCGGATATTGCACAAAACCAATTAACTCTTTTCCCCTTTTTCAAAATAGAGTATAGAAATAATGAATAACGACGTTGAGCTCATTCGTCTGTAACATACAAATGTCCGAGTAATTGTTCATTGGAGTTCATTTGTTGTTTTTATTGAGCTTGGGTTGCTTTAAATTGGCTGCAGTGATCTGCTCGAGCGCAACAAATAAACCGTTATTGTTGCTGCTTCTGCTGCTGCTGCCGATGCTGCTCTGCTGCTGCTGCTGCTGGTGCTTTGTTTCATTTAAAACGTGCAACCGCAAACAAAAACATAATGAAATTTTTAACTGAAGCACGAAAATTGAGTGCGATTGCTGCATTTTGGTTTTGTTTTTGTTATTTATAATGCCTTTGTATGATTTTGTTGATTTCCCTAAAACGTTGATTAGATGTATCCATTATAATTGCTTGACATGCCAGAAACAATAACTGACGTTTGATGACTCGGCTGATGGGGCCGGCCACTTTCCCTGCGCTTCGCCAGTTCGCCAGTTCGGCAGCTGTGCATTCAACCAGAGTTTCTGTTGTTCGATGCTGCACTTTTTGATAGATTGCCGGCGCAGGCATTTCGAATGTTTGGAAATAGTTAAAAATTGATCAGTGTTAAAATCAAAAAGAGAAAAAAGCAAGTAAGCTCCAATCGGATGCGCACGACTAGCATATACCCTGAGCCCGAGCCCAGGGCAAAGTGGGTGGGCAAAGTTTAATATGGGCTCATTCAGATGGACTGATTAATAATACTCGACTGTTGCTCTATATAAATATATAAATTAAATAAACGCTAACTACTGAATTTTGTCAATGCTTAAATGGTATCCTCGAGTCCTGAGTATATAAATAACCGGTTATTCATTTATGAATCGAAAGTATATAAGTACATAACATATGATATATTTTCCTCAACTTGTTGCACAATTTCTAAATAAATTTCAAGACCCCTCGTAGAGTATCAAATATTTGCTCAGTTCGCAGAGAATATGAAAAGGCGCAATGCCCAGCTCCGTTGGCAGGCTTTGCCGCAAGATTGTCAATTATCGATAGTGCTTTGCGCGCTTGATCAATAATTATCGATTATATACATAGAAAGTATATGGCCGTCGAAGAGAAAAAGAAAAGTTGCCACACTACGTTGACTCCACCAAACCCCAAACAATTATGTGCATACATATGTGTGAATATCAGCAGGTCTGGATAAACTCAGAATTTAATTTATATTCAGATCTTTTACAGTAAAGTGAAAGTCACCAACAACATTATCTAGTTTATACAATTTAGTTTTGCGGGAGACTTCAGGGTAGGCATTTATTGATTACTAATCACCTGATTAGGTATACCTATTTCAAGAACCTCCCTAATATCACCACGTAACTTTGCTATCAACTTATGCTTCGTCATTACCTAGCTAAGGTACGAGATTCACGTGCTGATCGCTATTGTTGATTGTGAATCAGAATGAGCCCAGCATCCACTTTATGGCCATAATTTTTTATAATTAAAGAATGCATCTGCGATTTTATTTTACATTAATTTCAAGATAACCAAATATTACAAAATATGTAAGTATTTACAAATATATATACATATTCTAACAAATTACTACAAATTGTTACAGATCATTTAATAAAAATCGACCAAACATCTGAGTATGGAAGGCATTGCAGCTATTTCCGCCAGGTACAACAAGGTACCAAAAGACTTCAAGAATGCGCAGCTCATAATGTCTGTTACATGCTTCTAATGTGTCGGCAATTTAATGTTGAATGCCCGTATATATATCGAAGAATCACCTTTTATATATACATACATCCAACGTATTACTTTATATATACTTACATAGTCAGTATATAAATGTAATACTCAAGCGTAACCATGACTTTTCCGGATATATATATGATTTTTGGCAAAAGTGATATTTGTATTTGTACTACCTCGCGAGTTTGTCCTAAATATGCACATCAATAATGTTGGCATAGCAACTACTTATTCCTTTATAGGAAAAGGAATTTTATATATCAATTTGTCATGCATATACAGCGAATTTCATCTCTTTAGGTAAGTCTGAAGCTAATAAATAGAAATTTGTACGTTGTAAAAAGTTATTGTATCATTATCAAATATGTATATATATATAAATATATACCAACCAAGCAAATCATTTCAACTACGTAGTATAGGATTTCGTTTTACAAGACAAATTAAAAAAATTTTTATGGAAAGAGCGAGAAATCAGTTTTAAGTACAAAATTACGGCATTGCTATGCATTAATATTAGCTTTCAATTAGTAGAGGTTCTTTAATTCAAGCTCCCATTAACGGCTTATCAAGAAAGTCCCGTTTATCTATTACGACAATAACAAATAACCGATTTTACACATTTAATTTGAAGATTTAAAGCAATCTCTTTCATTTTCACAATATAATCAGCTGTTCCTTTAACCCCAGCTTGATATATAGAATTGTTTATTCTTTAAAGACAAAGCCAATTACAATCCAACATTTGATATTCTATAATATTCATCGTCTAATCGAATATTATTATTGATTACCAGGACGAAAGTAGGCAGGAAACAAAGTATACAAAAGGCTTCATGCCTTGTTCCATGATATGCACCTTACACTAAAGAATTTCTAGTTTGCTCTTTTTATTATCTTAGGATGGTCAACGAAACAAAAAAGAACCGAGTCGGCGGGTCATTAGGGAAATGCTCGAAATAGAGACAGCGTCAGGTGTTGGACAGGCAAGCAAGCAGGCAGACAGCTTTTTGCATGCAAAAAGTAAGCAGGGATTGAAAAGCAAATCGAAAAATCAATGAACTGCTTAGTCTTAGCGCCAGGCCGGCTGCGGGTAGCGGGCAGCAGGCAGCTGACAGTGAGGGCCCAATAAAGATACGTTCTTGTTGTCAGTTAGCAGACTGGGCTGAAGAACCTGCATGCCCACATGTGGGGGAAGCCCAAGGTGAATGCACGATAAATTACTGCACAACCACAAAACTGCATATTTTCATGCACACCATACAGTCGCATTGGTGTTCATATGTAAATTTACGTAGGAATTTGGGGAAATCAATTTGGAAATTTTAGACTTACCTCTTTTTGGCTTTGCCGACATTGTAAAGTTCAACATGTTTGAATGCAGCATAAGTAGCCATGCTATAAATCTTTATATTATGTGCGATATCCGGTTTAAGTTTATATAGAAGTATATATGCTTGATGTATTTATACTGTGGAAATCTTAAAGATACACGAACACAATCAGTTTAAGGAATAGAGGGAAAATTTGCAAATTCAATCTGTGTGAGCCGTCAACTAAATTTTGAGAGGAACATGCAGCGCGTTGATGACTCATGCTGCA
The DNA here is from genome assembly GCA_037075325.1 of Drosophila mayaguana. Lineage (NCBI taxonomy): Eukaryota > Metazoa > Arthropoda > Insecta > Diptera > Drosophilidae > Drosophila > Drosophila mayaguana. Next base: position 14,122,279 of record JBAMCG010000037.1, on the reverse strand, counting down.
AGTGCTGCAGCAAATGCCTGCAACGGATGCTGTGTGCGCACGTTTGAGAAAAAATCAATAAATATATGTGGTAATGGCACACGGATGCAATTTTCATAATTTTGAAGGAAATTCAAGAGGAATATTCTCGAAATAAGCTCACAGTTTGATAGCAATTTGCATATTTTCAATTGTTTTTGTTTTATGTCTTGTTGTTGTTCATCTTTTGCTAAGGACAGGAAACACAACAAACTCACAAAGTAATTATTCACTTTTTGTATGTTATAATCTGAAATATTTTCAGAATGCACAAGCTATTTTTAAATGATATGATTTGGAGTCGGATTAATGCTTTAATACAAATTGCAAGGAATGAAAGCCAAGTGCTTTTAAATTTTCATTTATCTGTATACGTTGTCTGGGTCTGCACTCTGCGTTCGTTGACGTTGTGAACGCTTCAATATGAAGCTGATGACTGGAGTGCATCGGGAAAAGTGAAAAGCATTTATTACTACCACCAGCGGCAGCTACACGAACACCGGGCCAGCCATATCGATTCACAGTGAGTAAGGCAAGTACAAACTCGCTCGCTCCGAGAGGGAGAGATAGAGAGAGAGAGAGAGGGAGAGAGAGAGGGAGAGAGCACAGTTCGCTTAGCAAGTGTACGTATACACGTGCACAAACACATGCCCACTAGTATATACTCGACCACTGTTAGAGAGTCGTATCAAAATAAAAAACAAAGTACAGCTGATTGAAGCTAAGACCGAATAGCTCGCTCTCTCGCATTTTCTCTCTCTCTATTTATGCTTTGAAACATAACTTAAATGAGAACAGAGCAACAGAAAACAGTACTTTTGTGAAATGCACGAACATAAGTCAAAGTGTATATTACAACATTAGTTATTTGTTTCGTCTTCGGTAGTTGAGTTCTTTTGGATGGCACCCTAAGTCCCTTTAAAGCTCATCGGCTTCTCTGTTAGAGTTATGTTAACAGTAACATTTTGATAACATTACGTTTGCTGTTTATATCCCAAATCTATAAGGAATGGAAGTTCAGGGTAAATTTCCTTAAATTGATGATCCCATATTATCAGGTGGTAGATATTGAGAAGTATGCATGATGTTCGAGGCATCTTCTAGTCGGGCATACCCGACATATTTCAATATTAGAGCAACCCGAACGGGTAGTCTGTTTTGAGCTGTCACAGAGTTTACAGGTGTTTTATGTGTCACAACGTACCTGGCAGTGGTTAGAAAATTTAGAATGCATTTCTAACAAACAGTTGTAAAGGGTTTTCCGACTGCCTACGTTCTCTTTAAAGACAAACTAAATCAACACAGTTAATGACATCTGCGGCTCAGAGCCATATTATCTTTAGTGAAAGGCAATTGTGTTTAATTTGTATTAATCCCCGCTCTAACAGTTGATCAGATAAAAGATATTGATTGAAACAAAAGCACTTTTGACGTTTTGCACGCTGAGATAATCACAGATTTAAGCTTTCAATAATATATTTAACTTTCTAGTTTTTATTTTTTAATATATATATATATAAAAATATATATATATGTTTTTAGCACATAGACTACCTTCAAATGCTCGAAATGAGAGGTTGGCAACAGTATCATATACAAGAGCATTTAATCTTCGTCACGGCGAAAATAATTGCTCTTTCATGCTCTAACCAATGTACAAAGTAGTTACGCTTTAGTGAATCTTGGGTTTTCTTTGTGCAGCTTTTCTGTGTTACCGTTAGAGCCTGTCCATTAGAAGCCGAGTGTCGGCTTCACAAATATTAAAAAAAATTTCAAGACTGACTGACAGACGGTTGGCTGGCTTGTGCAGCATGTTGCATGTTGTATTTGGCTATGGCTTGGATATAGTGAATCACTTTCATCATCAGCATTAGGAGAAACTTGATATGCTGCCGGCAGCGAATCAATTTTTAAATCAACTTTTAATTGGCTCCGACCAAAACCGAAATTCAAATGCATTCACATACTTTGAGCTTCTCGTTCTGTTTAAGCAATTGGCACACATTTCCGTGGAACACAGGAAGTGTAGACATATTCTTGGATACGCTATTGTTGATTTTTATTTTTACTTTACGAAGCGATGACGACCTACTATGCCGAACAATCACTATAACTTGGGAGTTCTGGCAGGTCTATGAGTGCAACATGACACCATCTCGGGCCAATGGAGTGCAGCATGCAGCAACGCCTTTGCACAGTTCACTGTAGCCCACATTGCTGTAGGACAGCCCACTGGACGAGCTTAAAAATAGATTGGCCGTCTTCCATAGACATCTCTGCCCATCGCTGTGCCCCTCTGCGATGCCTTGTCTAATTGTTGAGCAGCATCGTCTGCCTTGTCGGGTCAAGTAAGCCAAGTTTATTCACTTAAAATGTGCATTCTGTGTATATTAGCCGAACGACGCCTTTGCATCCTCATTCTTTGAAAGCTGTGGGCGTTCTCAGATTGGAGACTCGACAATAGTAAAGATAAAATAGACTTTATTAGAAGTTTTTAGTTTGTTGTACGAATATTCCACTCAACTATACTCTGCGGCATTCCTTTCAAAATTCAAATGCTTTTTTTTCTGTTATATCGATATATTCGTAAAGCTTTTATACACACCTATCTATTACAAATTGGGTGAGTGCGCGGTATAAAGTTGAAGCATTTAAACGCCTTTCCGACAACGCAGACAACTTTTCTTTTCTTTTTTTTTATTTTGGTTTTTGAACTGTCTATTTTAATTATAGCCACGGGCACTCCATTTCTTTTTTTGTGCTCTAGCTTTTTCTGATTTATTTACATTTAGGGTAAACATTTTCCTCGAGTTTATTTTACATAGAGAGAGGGGTTTTAGGTTTAGGTTTATTGTTTTTACTGCATTTTAACCGGGCGGCTCATTGCTTAACTAGCTACTTATGACTTAAGAGAATAATTAGCCTAAAGTGCAAGCACAAATTTAAAATGAATAACTGGCTTTCGAAAGGTTTCCAAATTGGCTCAGTGTAAAACGTTCTTGCCCAATTCCAGTTTTTCGAAAGTAGGTGTGCAGGGTATATACATATATACATTTATAAGTATATAATATTGATGTATTCGTTATAAATATACTCGCTTATTCATAACCGAGTGAAAAAAAGTAACTAAAGGGGTTGGTCATACATTTTTATTTTTCCGGCCTTACGTATAAGGTATGAACCTGAAAGCATTAAATTAAACAGACATAGTCTGGACTAATTATTGGGTAGGTACAAGACCATATCAGATCAAATCATATACTCACATATGAAGAATTGAAGTGTTCTGGCTTCTGCTGTGTCCGACGACCTTATTTATCATTTCAAAGTATTGCAGAAGGTCAACACTCAATAAGTTAATCTGTTGTTACTTGTACGTATTTGTGAAAATATTCTAAGTATAAGACTGTTACAAGATTACATTCCTTTTTAAGATATTCTGCCTACGCGCACTATATAATAAAAAAGCAATAACAACAACAAAACAAAAAGCAGAGTAATATTTACAAAAGAGAAACATTTTTGGTGAAAATAGAGACAAGAGCAAACGTATTTTCAATTAAGTTCATTGAAAAGCTACCATTACTGGAAACCAAATAAATTAGAATCAACGATTTATTGCATTTGGGCTTTCATGATCAATTAATTAAGCTATGTTGTTAAAGACGTAGACATAAATTGTCAAGCCAGACCAATTAGTACTTCTCCGAAATATTTCCCTATAAGGCGGCGGTTGTATTGGAGACTTCCCGACTAAGCGATACCCTGGACCGTGTGAATAGCTCATATTCCAGATTGTGGTATTAAGGGGAATATAGAGATGAAGAGTACATATTATGCGTATAGCTTATAGCTATGAAAACTTTATATTTTAGGGAATCGTGTGTAACACTTTCAATGCCTGGTTATATGGGAGCTACTCTCGACTAGAAAACACTTACTACTTTCTAGTTTTTATTATTGTATATAAGCATTCCGCTGCGTTGCGTTGGTTTTCTTTTTGTAAGTGAATAATTTTTATGGTTTTCTTTATCACTTAAATTCTTGTGCACTATTCAATCTGTACAAGTAACTTAAACAAAGACAGGAAAAGCCTCGCGGTGTGGCTAGACTTAAGAGTAAATAATCTACACAAAAGCTAACACTGCGTCCCGACTACAATTTTGCTGCTTATTGAGTGAAAAGTGAAAGGCAACGCCAGTTGTGTTGCCATTTAGTTGTGCATGGTACACCTCTTGTATAGAATTTGTTACACTCTGCGTGTTTAATACAGCATAGCCGAAAACTCTTGTGAAATTTTATGATAATCAGTTTTCTGTACTTCTAAAGTCATATCAAAATTGATTTTTATTCGCTCGAGACAATCAAATAATTATTTTATTTATTTATATTGTGCTCAAGAGCTTTCCCGGAGAGTTTATTAATAAATTCGATCCAAATGGTTTAGTCAAGCTGAGATAAACAGACAAATGGCTCACCATACACTTTTCGGAAAAGCTTTTAAATATACTTATACATAAATTAATAATCTTAGTGGTTACTGTTTTAATTCGCCTATTGATAGATAGTACTTTAATGTCCACTTCTTTCCCGCGAAAATGCAAAAAATAAGAAAAGAAGTATATTAAACGGTATAGCAGACAATCACAGAAATTATTCAAGCATGCATTTCCCTTAGATGGTGCCGGTGAAGGAGGAAGAAGCACGGCCGCTTGATTAAATAAAAATGTAAAAGAAAGTGCAAATGCTTTTGAGGCCATACGGGCTTAGTAGTATTTGTACCTTTGCAACACGTGAGGAAATGTGGCAATGTTCGATTGTCTGACGCTCTGCCTCTCAGCTTGATAGCATACGTTATGCACTTGGAAAACGTACAATCAAAAAAGCTCAACAGTTTCAACAGCTGGTGAGAAAATCACTTTATAACGACAGTCTCGAATATTCGCACTTATACTCATGTAATCGGAAATAATTTCCTTTTATGATGTTCTCAAAATCTCTTTTACTGACAGCAAGGAGGAGTGTCCATTCCCTCACATATTTGCTAAGCATAATCAATAGCCGAGTCGATGGACTTTGAGAGCAACTCAAGCTGTTTTTGGGTTTTTTGGAATGAGTAGAACCAAAGTTAAGATTGAGGTTTAGGGTATCAGGGCATCAGTTACTCTTTGTTTGCTTCGTGCCATTTTAGTGATGCTTATCATGCAATAAAACTCAATAGAACGCCTAATAATTCCTAAACAATTTTATTTAGATCTCACAAAATGCTGTTAGGGAGTTTTCCTTTAATCTAAATCTTTAAAGCTGCTTAAGTGACGTTTTGAATACGAACTCAAGTTATTTATCGTTTTAAAAGTATGTCCAATACAAATATTCTGATGTGCTGCTTGATAAGAACTGTTTTCTATAAGTCTCAAATGCTAATGACCTCTAGTCCAGCGGTCGTTATATTCGTTGATCTCTCAAGAGTCGAATACATGCACACACACTATCTTGGATGCCATTTATAATTTAAAAATAATTAAAAACAATTTCAAGAGCTTGCAGAGCTCCCTTTTTGCATGCATTATAAATCCATGTCTGTTTCTGATTCTCGATTATATGTATTTTTGTTTGCGCTTCCTCATGGAGCAACAATCCATAAATTTGTTAAGCACTTCAACTGAAGAAGTTGAATTAGTTCATTTAAGCATGCAGTGAAATGACCCAAAGCTCTAAAAATATCACAAGTCTCGTAATAAATCCCCATCATATTTGAAAACATTTCTGTTTAAGTGAAGCTGATTAAATATTCTGGGTCTAGTCAATTATTATATCTTGAGAGTTCTAATTTGTTTTGTTTTTACATGAATGCTTAAATTGTTAAACGAAGCATTTATTAAACAGGTTCAGAACGTTGCTGGCCTTTTGTTCATAGTCTTTGTCGTCTCAATTTTTTTTGCTCCCTGCATATAAAGTGGTCTCTGCCACAAAGAGACAAAGGCGACTTCTGAAGTGAAAACGGAGTGATTCACCAGTCTGGTGTATAGCCATGACAGTCAAACAAATATATATATCATATCTACAGTGTGATCGAGAATACTTAATAATATTGTCTTCAAGCGTATGCAAAACTTTTTCTAGATACTACACTAAAAGCGTCTTATATTTATTACGGATATTGCATATTATTATATATGGAAATATATTTTAGAAATTGAGTGAGTATTAAATATTTAGATTTTAGCTGCAACTTCATGTGCATAGATCAACTAAGGTCATTAACCTGCTCAAATGCAATGGAGAAACTTGGTATAGTAATAACTTGTTTTGCTTCAATCAGAAGTAAACCAATACATACAAATATTTTTGCATACATATACATATACATATTTATATTTTGGGATTGCCTTGTGTATAAAATATTGGGCAATAAACTTCTAGATAACAATCAAGTGAAATTTATGCTTATGGTAGCCCAGTTTTGGTTTACGAAATTGGGTTATTCAAAATATTTGATTAATTTTACTTACATTTATCTATAGGAATTTAAATATCGTTTTTATTTTACTAAGAAAGAAAAAAACATCTTTAAATTCCATTTTCACAATAAATTCAATAAAAGGATTTTTTACAGAAAATGTTTCTCAACATAAATTTGGAAGGCGTGAATGGTTATGATATTAATGAAAAAGTCAAATTTATTTAAGGTGTCAAACAAGCTTGGTCCACGCTTTTATATATTAAACGTTGATTTCGACTCGAAATTTCGAGGCCATTCTATCTTTTTATCATCATTTAAAAGCGGACTGCAATGATGATGACAATTCTTTCCAATAATTAAGTACCACAACACATGTGACTGATGATTCCAATACTTGAGGAAAGTAATTTTCTATATATATACCAAGCAGATCGAATATAAATACGATAAGGTCATATGACCTCCGACGTGCTCAACCGAGCGTATATATGAAACAACAATAAATAAGACTAACGCTGTGGAACTGCCACCAAGTAAGGACATAATTGATATTTTCTATTTTATACATTATTATAGAAGAAATAAACATATGTATTGTCTATTTATTTGTATTCTATTTAAGTGATTCGGGGATTGTCATTGTAAATTTTATGCAGGGCCATTTTGAAAACGGGATTTAAATTCCTATTGTGCCGAAATGGTTTTATCGATTTTGATATTTTATTTTAGTAATATTTTGGAACAATGTGTATATTAGTATTATTCCGGACCGCTAACACCTCAGTTGATGATACTAATTATTCTCCTCTCCCATATACTAGCCTCTCTTTCACTCATTCACTCGATGTCGCTTGGCTCTAGAATCTCAATTAAGGAGTACGGCAACGCAATAAAAATATACAGTTGTTAGACGCCAAAGCAACAACGGAGTACGCCAGAGCCAACACGCAAGGCCTAGCCCATAGCCCGAACTATAGGCATACATGAATTAAGTTCAATGCACTTTTCTGCCGGTTGCACATTGACGGCTACCTACATAGGTAAAACAATGAAGTCGCGTGACTTCTTAGCCACCAATACTTGTGTAAATGAAATAAATATATGAGATACTACACGCCGAGAGGCCACTAAGTACGAAAACAGCTCAACTCACACTAATGCACTCGGAGCTCCCTTTCAGCTCTACATGCAAGTGTATTGGATAAATAGAAATGAGTGGATGGGATAAGTATCCAGAAACTTCTAAGGGTTGTTGCTCATGCTCGTCATCAATAGCCGATTCGAATTTGGAGCACAAGTTATTCCGTTACCATTTTATAATACGTCTGAGTGCCAATCGCTAATGAATTTTATTCTCCTTTTTAAGCTAAGATCAGGAATGCCGTGACTCATCTCTGCCAGCTACCACGCGGGGACATTTCATATTTGTCAACGCGAAGTTAACTGTCCTGAAAACCAAATATTTGTGAACAAGGGTCGAAGTCGAACCGGACGCAATATGTGTACATGCATTTGGACATGTGTACATACATATAATCATTTGCGTTTGCATTAGTGTGTGGGATATCGGTTGCCAAGGGTGTATATTTTACTGCTATGGCTTTCGGTGCAACACAACAGAAAACTGTGGACGCCATTGTTGTTTGAACTCAGTCAAATATATATGTACGCTTGTAATTACTTAGAAATTAGAATCAAATACAATAAACGACGCGATCGTAAGGCTCGCTTACAAACTCTTTACAATATAACCACTCACATTCATGCAAATAAGCTGATAACATCAATATAAACATACAGTAATGATGTATGTATGTATTGCAGCAGAAACAAACATACAGCCATGCATACGGGCTGATGTGCGTGTGTATTGCAGCAGATACAAGAATACACATGCATGCATACACATCACGTCTTTAACTCCGCTATCATTAAGAGGCTGATCGCAGATTACTCGAGAATGTCCATATATGCACAGCTCCACAAATGCATCACTGTTCATGCATACAGGCATTATTAATACACGCTGTGCGTAGGCCGCAGCCAAAGGTTCTTAAGCATATATACATACAAACAATGCACAAACTGCAGATTAATATGGAGAGAAAAAGAACTTACTTGGTGTCAGATTTGTTGTCGGAGATTTCAAAGTTGGCGATCATTTTGAATGCTTTAGACGATTGCTTTTAGCTTTGTAAAATACGCTTTAAGTTAAATGTTTAGTACAGCAAGAATGCAAAAGACCTTAAACTTTATTAAAATATTGGTAATTTTAAAACACACAGATAAGCAACCGGGAAAAAGCACATCCGCACAGACTGTTCAATCGAAAAAGAATGAAGATTAATTCATCGATGTTTCAATTGGTTACATATCGGATAATTTCGCGGTCACACTTTTATGCTCACCTAGAACTGTTAGTCTGTTAATGATGATTAGCATGAATATCTGTTAATTAACATAACTTGGTGATACACATTTTTTTAATAAATGTTATCGTAAACGAAATAACTATTAGAAATTAGTCTTTTTCATAGTGGAGACAACCGATTTTAAGTTAACTGTTATGCTCGGTTGAAAATGTTAACAACATATGATTCGATAGTATCGAACCTTACTGTACAGTGCACGCTTGCGCCGCTAAGCCTCTGTTGTGTGATTTACTTTGACGATCTTATCGTCTTGAGAAAAAATTAAAATACATGTTTAAGTGTATTATTTTATTCAAACTTCAATCCATTTACAGTGTTTTTGAAATAAAGATTGACATTGAAATAAATAGATTTTTTGATTGATTCTTTGCCTATTTAGTACTTAGTTTTTTTAAATTTCCCGCGATTCGCGTAATCATCTTAACGCAAAAATGAGCAATGAGTACAATTTTAGCACAGCCCTAAAGCACTAACCATACAACACATAGACTGGACATGTAGAACAAAGTTTTTCAACGCCGAAAATCTATCTAGCAGGGACCATCTAACTTCGTATTTGCTCGGCTTAGTACCTACTGGCTCGGGCAATGAAAAGTTCGCGCGACGAAATCAGTGCGCTGCGAGCGCTCAGGCCGAATGGTCACTTTTTATATGAAGCATGGCTATGTGCTATTTTTCCTACTCTCTCTCTCTCTCACTCTATCTCTCTCTTCTCTCTCTATGGTCTCTCAAATCATCGAACTCAGCAGCGCACAAAAATTGAAATTTTTACCGACGATCCCAGCTCTTTCCTTTTGAGTGAAGAGTATACCGAAATCTTAAAAGCGTTTGCCACGCTCATGCACACAAAATATTAGCGTTTCGATGATTATTTGTGGGAAGGGTATGAAAGCGTGATGCGCATAAAGAATATTATTTCGCGACGGGCATGCACACACACACACTTGCAGTCTCTGGAAACATGTATGAACATTTGGCTGCCTGTGTGCGAATCTCTAGCTGCCTGTAGGAATTTGAAAGCCGAACATTTGCATTTGGTAGATCTTGTGAACTGCACACACCTACATAAATGTGTTTGATTGTGTGTACGCATGGGACGCGATGCTTACAAAATTGTGGGGTAACGTAGAAGCATTTGTGAGCCTTTGTGCCTGAGTATGTGTATGCATGGGAAATGAACATTGACGTGTGCCTACCACAACTTAGAATTGTGTGAATGATTTTGGGTTCGATTAGTTGAGTCGCGTTTATATTTAAGTGTCTGATTTTGTTTGAATGATCGTGGGTTTGTCTATCATAACGAATTTTTTTTTAATGTAATACCTGATTGAGCCCAGTGGGCAAAATGGGATGCGATTTTCGAACCCGTGCACTTGTGCATACAGATACAGTTCAATTTGAGCCTTTTAAAAATATGCATATGTATGTAGGTCAAATGGATCATACTAACTATATAGTAATTTAGGTAAAGCTAAATTAAAAATGATTCCACAATATTACATTTGAATCAATAAATATATTAAATTATGACCATTTGGCTGCCTGTGTATTTAATTTTGGTGCCTGGCTCTGGGCTCTGTGCGCTTTCTATGCTCTCTCAAATAAATATAAGTGCACGGTTGTGTTGTATGGTTAGTGCCTAAAGTAAGCAATCCACACTACAGGTTTTGATAAAAGCGTGTATTTAAATACATATAGTAGTATTTAAATACATAACGAAACTGTAAAAATAATATATAAATTATTTTGTAACAATTTCATAACGATTTAATAGATGGCGCTTTCGAAGGTTTCCGTTTTATTTATACACAGCGCCATCTGTTGTATATGCAATTGCGGCCGCGAGCTTTATTCACTATCGAAAACAACATCCCCCATTAAACGAAAATTTAACGAACTTCGTTAAATACAGTGGACTTCGCTTAGCAAATACACAATCAAAATATCAACAGCAGCTCACAATGATTTTACTTTGATGCAATGGATGGGATAGAAAGCTCACGGGGTCATTCTGTGCTGTGGTGTACCTGGATGACGTAGCGCCCATGGCAGCGAACGAATTGCGTCTCCCCCATTCTCTCTCTCTCTCACTGTTTTTTTATACTCATTCATGAAAGTGAAATGAGTATATTGGTTTTGTGCATGTCCGTCTGTCCGTCTCTCCGTATGAAAGCAGATTTTTTGCCGGCGCTATTAAAGCTAGAGACTTGAAATTTGGAACACATACTCGTGTGTATCTCCGATTTATGCTAAAATTTTCCCGATCCGCCCACTAGGACTGACAAATGGAAAATGCATTTTCCGATATGCCAGAAATTATATTTTTGAAATATGGAATGTAGATTCGTGTTGACCATCCAAGATCAAAAAGCTATGGCGCATATATCTCCGCCTACAGGGGCCACAGTAAACCGAAAAATTTATATCTCCTATAGTTTATGAGCTAGAAGCTTAAAATTTTAGTAGTTGGGTTCGAGCCACGACAATCTACGCCAACTAGAGGGGTGGCGAATCGGCATTTGTAGCGGCCAACTGCATACGGACTATGAAAGGGAATTCCGTAATAGGTAACGCCCGACATCAACGTTTTTACTTGTTTTTCTATGATGTTATGAATTTTAATTCTTATATCACAATGCTAAAGAATGGAAATTAAATTTACAAATTTACAATGGGAACTGCCATTATCAGTAAAATTTGTGCGACGCGAAGATTCGGGAATTCAGGAATTGAAATGTCAGTCAAAAATTTCATCGTAAAGTTCCGTAGAATCGACGTAATTCGTTGCACTTTTTTGAAATTTTTAAATCGCGATATAGAAATCATTATAGATATGTACATTGAATATATTCGGTGTCCCTTTGCGCCCCTAGAGTGGCGCCCATGGCACGTACCCTGCTTGCCACAGCCTAGTTACGCCACTGATTCCGTATGAATGAAAACTATTTCGTAAATCATGTAGTTAATGAAATTCGAAATTTGGAATATATACGTAATTGGGGTACGCACGTTCACTAGGGGCGTGGCAAATAGGGAATACTATTCCTAGTATTGTTGAAACGAAGATTTAAAGTGATGCAATCTTGAAATTTAGAGTATCTACTCGCGTCGACAACTCAAGACAAGTAAGAAAGCTCTAGACGAGACTGCTCGACTAGGAGATACCCTGATCCCTACAAAGAGGTGATATTCACGCACGCATAAGCACGCGCTCTGCTAACTGAGCAGTAAGCAGCGACTGCGCTTGGGCTGCGCTGCAGTGTGGGCAATACTATGAGAATTTTGTTGCTGAATAATTCTCCTATAGTAGGACTATCTTCATGAAACTTTCAGAACGTGATCATAATGTGCAAATGTGTGTACATTCCAAAGCACAAGTCTCTAGTACTTAAAATACGTTTTGGGGGCGAAGGGGGCGTGGTATCCAAAATCTGTAAATAAAGTAAAAAGTATTAAAATTACGGTGAATAAACAAAATCAATTTATCGATTATTCGCGATAAAAAAGTAATCGGACGAGTTATCGAAAAAAAAGATAAGCTTGTACTGTGTATGGTATACATGAGTATGCATACAAAATTCTCTAGCTCTTATATATTCTGAGATCTAGGCGTTCATACGGACGGACGGACGGACGGACGGACGGACGGACGGACGGACGGACGGACGGACGGACAGACGGACAGGGCTATATCGACTCAGCTCGTCGCCCTGATTAAGAATATATATACTTTATGGGGTCTGCCACGCCTTCTTCTGCCTGTAACATACTTTTCACAAAACCATTATACCCTGATTTCCCATTTTTAATGGGATCAGGGGATAATAAAACGGATAAGGCGGATATATCTTCGGCCAAAAAGGCCACACGCCAAAATATCTTCTTATATCTTATAGAGCCTTCTTTTTATCAATGAATCAAAAATCGTCCGAGCTCAAATCATATGACTGTCGTATATATATATATATATATATATAGGCAAGGCAAGCACAAAAGTTCTTATCATTATTTATCATTATTGAATCATGTTTCTACTTTATTGATGACAAAAGATGTTAATGCATAACATTTTTGTTTTCAATACAGTTCAGCTAATAAGAACCATAATAATATTTCGAATAATAATCAACAGCAGCAATTATCGATTTAAGAATTTAAAATAATGAAAATATTAAATAAATTCTCTGTAAAATATGTGAAGAACAATTCACATTAAAATGTTAAATAATATATTATCAATTTGTTCTATAGTATAATTTTTTTTGTTTAACCAATTTTTGTCATTTGCAACTTAATTACGATTTGTGTTCACAGTTATTTTATTCAATTTAGCACTCGACCCCAAAATCGTAATAACTGCCGTCACAATCAATAATTAAGAAAAGGAAAAAACAAACGAGTTTCGTAGACGGGCATAAGCGACTGCATACTTCGTTATAGGTATAATAATACCGAAATTTCGCTCAATGAATATAATTGCAATTGACTTAAGCTCAATGAACCAAGCATAGGTCTATCTGCAGATGAGCTAAAACTATTCCAGATACTGTATATCCCATTGCAAGAAATATGTATTTACAATTTGTATGGCTCTCTATTGAGGAAGTCAAGTCAAGCGATTCAGCTGAGATCTTACTCATTCGCCAGGGAGTATCCCTGTTGAGGACGGCAGCATTGATCTGTTGGCAAGGCCTGGTGATTGTACCACACAAATGTATAGCCTTCAATGATGGGGTCGAGTTTTAAGTGAACGACAGACAAGTTTGCAAAAACTGATATACTCAGCTCATCACTTGAACAAGTATACTCATAATTAACGTTGACTGTATAAGTATGACTGTTTTCTTAATTTTTCAAAACTGGTTTCCATTGATATCTCTGGTACCCATGTACGTATATATTTGAATATGCACATCTATATTTGATTTCGATATATCTTTATTTTTGGTACCATATGAATGTGACACCTATATAAATCTATATACATATATATCAAAATTTAAGCATTCAATACCTTGCAAGATCTGACTAAATACGAAAAAAGCATGTTTGTATAATTACTTCTAAATATAACTGCAAAAGAATAACTTTTTAGATCTGTAGTGTATATATTATATTCTCAAAATTATTTATTATTATTCAACCTCTTTTGTGCCTTTTGAACAAAGAAAGTTTTGATTATACTGAATGCTGCCTTAGCTCAATGGAACTGGGATTAAATTTGCCTTTTGCTACTGATATGTGTAAGACTACAATAACAATATTAATAATTTATTATTATATAAATATTAGTGAAATATTACCTTATCTATATAAATTTGCTTTTTATGCACTCTGATGAGCTAAAGTCTTAACATTTGCCTAACTACAGCTGCTCAATTTTTTAGAATATTTTCGAGTTGGAAATTTTTTGGTTTTTGGGTAATTTAAAGGAAATCCTGGCTTATGGCTAAGGAAAGCAAATGTAACACAAATATTTGCTCATCTGATGTTTTGTTATTTCCTTTTTCTGCTGTTTTCTTTCCCTCTCTCTCTCTCTCTCTCTCTCTCTCTCTTTCTTTCTCTCTCTCTCTCTCTCTCTCTCTCTCTCTCTCACACACACACACACACTCTATGTGCGTGCTTTTATTGCTTATGTCTTCTAAAATACATATCTAAATATCGACGGACAATCAAGCTGACAGTTTTCGATGTGGGGCGAGTAATTCAATGCTCCGAATGGGCTCCATAAAAATGATTCAATTGGCGGTTCGACTGAGATAAAAGCAGTCAACGGTTTCTGCTGTTGTTGTTGTTGTCTTTTCATTTTTGTTTTTTGTTTTACTGTTGGCGCTGGGCGGCTCTAAAACAAGTTTGGACTTCCAGTCCGGCTGCGTCTGCGGCTGCGGCTGCGGCTGCGGCTGTGGCTGCGGCTGCGGCTGCGGCTGCGGCTGAGCTGGCTGTGCAGCTTCTCTTTAAACGCCGACTTATAAGTTAAATGCGCCTTCGATGAAGACGATGAAGGCGATGCGAAATGTTAAAATAAAATAAATTTATGTTGCAATTAATGGTAACGATAAGCTCCGGCCTACGACATGTTGTGGTCCAATAAAAACGTTGCGAAGCCCCCCTCGCGGGTCAAGCGAGGTGAGCGGGGCGAACGGGGTCTCCAATAAGATTAACACATAATCAAGCTAACATGCGCGACATTTGCATACAGAATCGAATTGAATTTAATTTGAATTGGATATGAAATTCCAGTTCGAAAACTGTTACTCGCAGGGCCACAAACAATTTTAATTAATTCTTGAAAGGCTCCCTCCCAACAGAACTCAAAACATGAAAACTCAAAGTTGCCCAAAAGACAAAAAAAAGAAAAGAAAAATAATAAAAGAAACTGAAACAAAGTGTGACTCAGGTCTACTCGTGTCTCTTGCTATCTGTGAATAGACGCCAAAGTTCTTCGGGCCAAAAAGGGGTTATGGTAATACGAAACCACGCGGCGGCCAGTGCGAGGGCTGAGTCAGCAGGAAGCGAGCAGCTAGCAGCTAGCAGGAGCGATGGCGAAACTTTTTTGTGGCAAGCAGAGAAAGCCACAATTACACACAGCCATTGAGGCACTGAGGCAGTGAGGGACTGAACCACTGAGAGACTGACACAGTCAGATATGGAGAGACTGAGAGACTGAGAAAGCAACACAAAGTCGAGTTCAAGTTTCAGTTGTGGTGCAAGTTTTCGGTTTTGGGTTTGGGTTTGGTTTTGGTTTTGGTTTTGGTTTGGTCTGCGGCCATAAATTATCACAGACAAAGTCATTCGTTCCATTTCAAGCGAAACGCGCTGCGTGCTGGCAAAGGAGACGGCGAAGGAGCGACAACCGCAGAGACTTCGGTGTACGACTGCGGCTGTGGCTGCGGCTCAGGCTGGAAGGTTGCTTGGGCTTGGGCTTAACGTCTCGGTCTCGTATCTTCGGAATCACAATTCCATTTTAAATTAAAACTGGAGATGAACGCGTGGAGGCGCATACTCAGAAATCGAAGACGAACAGAGCCCACGACAGAGACAAAATGAATGCAAGGAAATCGAATACACGTCAATGCGGTTGCTGTTGTTGTTGTTGTTGCTGTTAAATAGCCATACAAAGGGCCCAAGCAGCTAATAAGAATAACACGCAGCGCTCAATGGCCCATGGCCCATAAAGCAGGCCACAAAAAAGATAAATTGCATCTTGGGGATCACACGCATGCAGGTACAAAGCCAAAGGTGAGCTCTAAGCTGGCTCCACACACACACAAACACAAACACACACACACACTCGCTCACATAATGGCCGTTGTTTATAATGGCGGACGAGCAACTGGCAGGAGACCGGCTGGCAAGTGCGGGTCGTCTGTCTTTCGACTTGCAGCTTGGACCTACTTCCACTAAATGAAACCGAATCTATGCATAACTGTGAATATGTCAGGTATATGTATTCCAATTCAATAGAATTATCTAAAGATATATTCACACGAGCTGAAAATAAATAATATACTTTATATATGTGTACTTAAAAGATGTAAAATCCAAATGCAAGAAACTGTTTTACGAAATACGCTTTCGGTTACAACTATTTCAATCAAAGTGTACATCCAAAGAGAAGCACCTAGCGGACCTGACGGAGTCCATGAACCTACAAAGCCGAATATAAGCCCGTATAGCTGTCAATATCCATGTAATGTGAATTATTTGTCGTCAAGTCGACAGATTTTAATAAAAAAAAAATAAAAAAATTAAATGAAATAAATTAATTAATAAAACAGTTATATCTATTATGATCAAGGTGTATGCATCCAAAATGTTCATTTGGTAATATTATATGAAACAATTTCACACAACTATATATCACATTTAATGATTTTTATACTCGACGAGCTGAGTCGATTTAGCCCTTTCCGTTTGTCTGTCTGTTTGTCCGCCCGTCCGTGTGAATGTCTTAGATGATATGAGAGCTAGAGACTAGAATTTATTTTCATTCGTGTTATTTTGTTAGCGATTCAAAGCTTTATAAAGATCCATCTTCAAAAGAAGTTATTAAGTAACTACAGTAAGGCTACACGGCACATATTTGTGTGTGTGTATATGTGTGTGTGCATGGGCTGTTTTTTATATGAGCACAAAAGAAGCGAAGAATTATTAAAATCTCAGTTGCTCGAAGGTTCAGGGGATCCCTAGGCGAACAGCCTCGACTCGATCTTCGACTTCTTGTTTAAAATTATTTTATGAGTAATTTGTTATGATAATAATCATTGAGAAAAATTATTTATTAATTTTTCTTTTACTTTATTTTATATTTTTAATAAACATTAATTAAAAATACGAAATAAAAAAATTTGTGTATCATATATTTTCTTTAAGATCCTGCCACTTAATATGAATTTGATTATTTTATTATTTAAAATTAAGGGAATAATAATTAAAAATATAGTAAGAAAAGTAATAAAATATGCCAATAATGCTCAAAATAATATTTTTGTAAGCAATGCTGAACTGGATGAACTGTGTTCATTACTAAACTGTGAAGTATTCGGATCAGACAAAGAATAGGTTGAAGGAAGTCACAAATATGTTTTGAGAAGAAATGGGGTCGTAAAGTCATCTTTGAAATTCACAATTTAATTTATCGTTTGCTTTCCATTATTAGAATAAAATATATAATCAATCGGCCTATTATTATTATTATTTTTTATGGGGATTTCCATTCAATACATTGTAATAAAAAGAATTCTTAATCATCAACAACAATAGGTTCTTTCAATAATGGTTAGATCCGAGATTTCCTCATCTCCTTTTGATGCGTTGCGTGATCTATGTGGTTTCCCTGTAAGTGTAATTATATTCAAGAGATATATCAAATAGTTGTTAATACTTCAAAACAGGTTTGATTGTAACCATCTGATAGAGCTTGTAATACAATTTTTAATTAAATTTGCCATAACTCATTCATAATTTAGATCGCTTTTATAGGGGAACAGGTTAGATTTTATTGGCATGAATAGAAAACTTAATACTATTAATAGTAAAAAATAAAAAGGAATCATTCAAAAGTGAATTTACTTTTGATTGTCTCTCGACTAACGATGTCGGACAATTTAAGCTCGTTAGGTGAGAACTACCCACGACCTATGAATGCTAAAGCTCTCTAATCGGGCAATTGGGAAATCGCACACTTAACATATTCTTCAGAGGGTCCCAGATAAAAGAGCTCGTTCCGGCGCAACACGCGCCTGAACTGGGCTCCAGGAGCATGCGGCTGTTCAGTTTTATGAACTGTTTACTGCCGTTAAAGTCAGTTTTATGTGCCGTCCGGCGTCATAACTGTCGCTCGCGATGGGCTAGCGGAAATTGTCGAAGGTGCTGAGAGATCATCGTCTACGGCACAGAAGCCGTGCCAGGATCAGATTCAAATTGCTGCACTTGAAGTTACGCCGGCGGCCACCGAGAAAGTAGACAGTTTTATGTGTGTTTACAGTCGTAAATGTTGCTCAATTGCAAAGCGAAATCGAGATGGAGTCCTAACGCTATGGATAGATGGACACAAATAGGCATGGCCTAGGTACACGCCAGGAACATGAGAATAAATGAAAATTGCCCACATTCAAGCGATTAGAATTATAACCAACTTGTGGCAGACGCAGGAGATGTAGATGGGTGGGGGAAAGGGAAAATGGGAAATGAAAAAGAAAAAACAAAAAACAGAAAACAAAAACGAAAAACGAAAGCCAAAAGGCATGGCCAGCCAACTGCCATGTTTGCATTAAGGGCAGAACAATGGCCGTATCTCAACGTTAGTTGCTTTCGGGTTTGGTGCTGCGCTGTTGTCATCCCTGCTCACCACATTTTATGGCCTTTCCTTAATCTGACAGATACGTCACGGCCGTTCTCCGTCTCAGGTACAGGCGGCTCAGTCCGTCTCTGTCTGTGTGGCTGTCTGCGTGTCACAAGAACGAGAGCGGGAACAGGAAAGGGAACGAGAACTGAACAAGAGAAAAATGCCTTATTAAATATTTCTCTATAGTCGAAAAGTCAAAATTTGCTACCATTACGACATCTGTTCAAGTGGCAGAGCGAGGAGGAATGTAAGAGCAAAGGGCGCGGCGGCTGCTTGAAGGTGGCTCGTCCTAGTTATGATTACCGTTAGTAGGTACAACAAGCAAATGGTTATCGAGCATCGCGATGCGATTAGATGTGGCATTTCCTCGAATACCGGAGCAATCTCATAAATTATCGCAGATCAAAACAATTGCCACTACAACAGTTGTTGGGCTTTTCAAAGTCAGTGTCGGAGTCAGAGTCAGGGTTGGAGTGGAAGTCGAAGTCGGAGTCGGTGCCGGTGCCGGTGCCAATGCTGTGCCGGAGTCAGAGTCATCTTTATTGGCTGGCAAATTGGGTACTGCACGAACGGTGCTGTGCAATTCAAACAGGCGAATACGAGTATGATCAACCAAAGACCAAATTTCCCACTGGGAGGGGATGATTTGCCAGGGAGAGGGATGATTGGCAACAGCAATCAACTTGCCATGGCATGTGGCATGCCACTCGGCTAGGTCTATACACCCACACATACATATTATACCACTGTCGTTTCATTTGAAATGATTGCGAAATTTGGGAACATAACAATTGCGGAGGCAAGCCAAGAGCGATTCTAATTAGATACTTTCAAAAGCATCAGCATCATCATACCTAATATGCAAAATACAGATGTATATGTAGATGAAGATGTACATGTAGATGTAGATGGAGATGAAAATGCTGTATAGATAGTATAGTAGTAGTATGGATAGTATATAGATGATGTATATGAAACAATTGCTAGTCTTCAGTATGCAACAGGCAAGTCATATTCTC